>JAKUBK010000003.1:0-164775 GCA_030566875.1 Waltiozyma chaumierensis | reverse complement strand
CCATCATGAACCCAATTCTTCAAAAGAACCCAAAAATATTTAAAAGATAAACGGAATTCAAATCTAAAGCTTCAGATAACATCAGATGAACACAAGAATGCCCTCAAGAAGCAAAAAAAAAGAGATTAATGCTCCGAGACGGGGAATCGAACCCCGGTCCACCATGCGACAAACGGAGATTCTAGCCACTAAACTATCTCGGAGAGGTTGACGAAATCGAGTATATAAGTGCTGTCCTCTCTCTCTGCTCCCACACCTTGAAGATAGAGGTTTTACTGATTATGAAAGGATTCTCGTGGTTGGTTGAAGATGAAGTGATCTTTTGATTATTATTAGAAATGATATTATATTGTTGTTAAAAAAGAAAAAGATGAACAGCTGATAATTTTGAAACCAAATCAATAGATAATTAAAATCCATATTGATTGCTCTTATATGAATGTTAAGGTTGGCAACAACTGAAATTTGAAAATCGATCAAGTTAAGAAGTTTGAAATGATGAAAACTTTGGAAATGTTATTAAACAATTGGAGGTTTGTTTGGATCTTTATAGAAGTTATCAGTTAAATTAGGTATATGTGTTATTAGTTTTATATATATTATAATTGAAACGTTTATTGAACAAATGAAACCCCTCTCTTTACTCACTTAATGTTAGAATCATTCAGGAATTGTATCATTTCTAGTACAATTAAATTTTCTTTTAAGTTGAAACTTAAGCTACTCAAAGAACTTGTCTCCAGAAATGTACTTAAAACGTTCCCAATCCGTACGTCTCATTACCATAAATAATTGGTACCACTCTTCATCAAGCATATTTTGAATTTTCAATCGAATTCATGGGCTTTGGTGCCTCCTTAGCAGCCATACACGCTACAACAAATGTATTAATAATTGGAGATTTGTCTTCGTAGTTGGGGATCTTGGACACTGGAACACGTGACTACACAGACTGTTCATTTCACAAATCTTTGATTTTTGGGTTACTAATTATTTTTCAAATCTGCACATTTCTCCACACGTTGTTGTCCATAACTCAAATCCCGTCACTTTTAAAGATGATTTATGAACTTTAAAGTATCTTGAAACTCAGTTCAGTTCCAAAAGTATAAGAACGATCGGTTTTCCCTGTTTTGGATTGTTGATTAACATAAGAAGAACTAATTTGTATCTTACCAGCAATCTAACTTTCATATCAATCTTAATACGTGATTAAAATGTGCTACAAATCTCAATGTTCAACTTGTCGTAAGCAAACAATCGGAGATCAACCTGACAAACTGAAGCATTGTTCAGCTCTTTATCTCTTCAAAACTCATAACGTTACAACTTACTAACCAAAATTTTTCAAAGAAAAACAATCATGGTACGGTTGTGGTGGCCATATCGACTCGGTTATGCAGAACATCCCTAAGGCCGATCAATGCCACTGTCTACACCCAGACGGTCAGAATAAATCTTACCCTCCAAAGGCAGGAAGCGGTGTTGCTAATCCTAAATTCAAGGAAGAAGATGAAAATGCTAAACTTACAAAAAATAAAGTTAGTAGTGGTCTCTCTTGTCGTACAAAGGCTACTATTCTTGGTTCTTCGTTGGCTGTCCTTGCCTATTGGTTCTTTGCTTAGGCAATCAAGACAGGTCCCTTTCCTTGTATCTGACAGTGTCTAACCAAATAACAACTATTGATCAATAAATTCTTAAGATATTACCTAAGTTTTATTCATATGTAGTTTAACTCAATATTAAGTACTTGAAATTTCTATGACCTCCTCTGGTTGTATATAAACTTTAAAGTTTAAACCTCAAATTAGTCACGTGGATTTATCTAGCTCCCCGCCAAAAGGTATTCGCGCCTAAGTTCAACAGATCGACCGAGCCTAGAAAAATAGCTCTGGTGGCAAGCTCCAACAATAGAGGTAGGTTTAGATTTGTCCTTTTAAGGAACAGTTAACCCATTTCAACACAGGCCAATATCAAGTGTCTTGAATTTCCACGTTTTTAATCAAAAACCCCACTTTTTATTTCCCTGAATAATGTTCGGCTTAGGCAAACTTTTCTACGGTAAGTACTATGTTGTAACATAATCCCATTTATTCTGTTGATTGCAGAATGTTCAAACAGTAACTAACTCAAAATTATGTGACAGTCATTCTCCTCTTAATCAACAGTATAGCGATTCTAAATGAGGAACGTTTTCTTAAAAGACTAGGTTTAGGTGATTCAAGCCATGCCACTAGTAATAATTCATATGGTGGACAACAATTTACAACATCAGTGCAACAGGATAGTAATGGAACGGTTTTCGCTAGATTGATTCAATTGATTAGAGCTATTCAAACAGTGTTAAGAATCCCTTTGATAGTTGTCAATGTTCTTGTGGTTATTTACGAATTAATCTTTGGTTAGAGATGATCATATAATGGGGCTTTTGCATATATAAACAGCATTTTAATTAAAATTTACGTACTAGAACTAACATATTGATTTGATAATCGCGTTCATAAAAACCCAGCTAAAGATTGGAACACACTACATCCTAGATAAGGCACAATTATTCAGTTTAAATATGAGCAAATTCAAACGATGTTACGTTAAAATATGGTGGTTTATTTTTTTAAATTACAAAGGAAAATTGACTATTAAAGACGATCTTAAACAAATAACAAAATAGTAGTTAGTTGTTTAATCAGCGTTACGTCTGGCAATCTTCTTGGCAACTCTCTTACCGGTACCGAAGATCTTCTTGTCTCTGTTCTTCTTTTGCTTTCTTTGTTGTCTGGAAGCCTTTTCAACCTTTTCAGCTAAACCGTATCTGACTAATCTGTAAGCTGGTTCGAACTTCTTGGCGTCAGCAGCAGAGTTGTAGACTAAACCGAAACCAGTAGACTTACCACCACCGTATTGGGTCTTGAAACCGAAAACAGAGACAGCATCCTTTTCAGCCTTGTAGGTAGCAGCTAACTTTTCACGTAATTCATCCTTGGAGACGTTGGCTCTGTTTGGGTGGATGACGTCAATGACGAATTGTAATCTGGCTAATAATGGGTTGTTGATAACTTTTCTAGTTCTGATAGTGATAGCGTCAGACTGTTGATGCTTGTTAGTATTAAGATTCAATATATCTACCGTTGACATTCCGAGAGTTGAATAAATCCACAGATCACAGATTGAAGAGATAATGACAGGTTGAGGAAAACTAATGAGTTGAACTTTTGAAGAAAGGATGAAAACTGAAAAGTTCAGAAGTACACGTAGTGTAGATGTCTTTGAAAGAGAATTAGTGCAGAAAACCATGTTATGATTTCCATTGTTGTTAAGGATGCAATAATCATGAGTGAACAAGTGACTTATATTGACCGATATAGGATCGTTTGATAATCTGTGATTACATTGTCTCTTCCTCTCGTACGATCTCCAATAATACAAATTTGCTTGAAAAATTTTAAAATGAATGAAAGATGGATAATGATTAGTTTGAATTGTTGAAACTCTTTCAAAAACACTGAATAATTCTCTTTTTGAAATGAACTGATGATAGTCTGTGGATATATTCTCCTCATGGTGTATATGAACATACCATTTTGATTTCAGGTACCTATTGACAAGACAGTTTCTATAAACAGTTATTGCTCACTATGGGTGCATTGGTGGTTGGGTAAACTTTTGAACTTTTTTTTTGTCAAAGTGACTACTAGCAGCGCGCAAGTGCTTCGTGCCTAACAAACTCAGCGTTTCTGCCTACAATCCGTTCCCCTACACTTTGTATGGACATTTGATTTTTCGCTTATGTCAGCTTTCCTGTGGAAAATTACCTGTGGTTTGTGCGTCGGTTTTATGGATTCCTCGCGAATTCGCGCACTGTTAACATGATTTTTTCTCTTCAGTAGATTTCAAATGTTGGGGTGTATTAGGGCTATGACTGATCACGTTCAGGGCAGCATATTCTGTTTTGCAAAGTTTTAATTTCTCAATCTTCTATTCTTGAACCAGATAATGACGTAACTGCTTGGTGATATTTATGTGTTAGGCATCTAACCTTTAGACTAAAATTTTGTTGAATTTAACTATACAGGATCTATATTGTGTCTTGATGGATCAGATTTTCCTATATGTTTACAGATAACAAATCTGTGTACATTAAGAACCTTTATACTCACAGTATATGAGGGTTCTTGTTAACAATTTAGCCATAGCATATGTATCATTTCGGATATAGGTGGCTGATGGTCCTTATATATCCAAACTACGTGTGTTTCAATAGCTATAAACAAAATTAATTTATATAAGTACCAATGAGGCCAGTATTAAAGCTACAAATTGAATGATTGTATAGATCGTTTCTTTAAAAATAATGTATCTCTTATAATATTTTGAAAATTCTGTGAATATATAACTAATAACCCTAAACACAACATATAATATATATGTGCAACCCAAAAAACTTCTACTCTTTCCAACTCCAAGTTAAAGACACTGAATATTAACTAGAGCAGATCGAGTAAGAAAACAAACCGAAAGAAGAAGAAGAAAAACAACCCAATTCAAACAAAAAGAACATGAACTTCAAATGATGATCTCATCAAGACATGAGCCAATTTAAGCATTCTTTTGTTCAAGAGCAACTCTGACAGCCTTGATTTGGGTGTAGTTATCTAAAGCATCGGCACCCATTTCTCTACCAATACCAGATTCACCGTACCCGCCGAATGGAACTTGTTGATGGAAATCGTTGTAAGTGTTAACCCAGACGGTACCGGCCTTGACTCTGTTGGAGACATCAATGGCCTTGTTGATATCAGTGGTGTGGATACCAGCGGCTAAACCGTAGCTGGAGTCATTGGCCATCTTGATGACTTCATCGACAGTGGAGAACTTGGAAACTGTGACGACTGGACCAAAGATTTCTTCCTTGACGATTCTGGAGTCTTCCTTGACGTTGGCGAAAATGGTTGGCTTGACAAAGTAACCGGTTTCACCCAATCTTTCACCACCGGTGACTAATTCAGCACCTTCGGAAAGACCAATCTTGACGTAAGATAAAATCTTGTCCAATTGCATTTGGGAGGTTTGAGGACCTTGGAAAACGTCCTTTTCGAATGGGTTACCGATCTTCAAGGCTTCGACTTGCTTCTTGAATTCAGCTAAGACTTCATCATAAATACCTTCTTGGACGTAGACTCTAGAACCGGCACAACAGATTTCACCGGAGTTGAAGTAAATACCGACAATCAAGTTTTGAACAGTCTTGGCAATGTTGGCATCGTTGAAGACGATGTTTGGAGACTTACCACCTAATTCCAAAGTGACCTTCTTCAAGTTGGATTCGGCAGCAGCCTTCATGATGTGACGACCAGTGGCAGTGGAACCAGTGAAGGCAATCTTCTTGATTTTTGGATGTCTGGAGATCTTTTCACCGACAATCTTACCAAACCCAGAGACAATGTTGACAACACCCTTTGGAACACCAGCTTCGTTCAATAACTTGGAGGCATATAAGGCAGACAATGGAGTGGATTCGGCTTGCTTCATGACAACGGTGTTACCGGTGGCTAAAGCTGGACCAATCTTCCAGGACCACATCAACAATGGGAAGTTCCATGGAATGATTTGACCACAGACACCAATTGGTTCTCTCTTGGTGTAGTTGAAGTGGGTGTTACCGGTTTCAATGACTTGACCGTAAACCTTATCGGCCCAACCAGCACAAGATCTGATGTACTTGGCAACTAAGGCAACATCGTAACGAGAACAGAACAAAGACTTCCCGTTGTCTAAGGATTCGATACCGGCTAAGATCTCGGCATCTCTTTCAATCAAATCTGCTAATTTGTTTAAGACTCTGGTTCTTTGTTCTGGGTCACCAGTGGACCAAGAAGAGTTGAAAGCAGCTTCAGCGGCTTCAACGGCTAAGTCGACATCGTCTTCTCTGGCCTCGTAAACGTGGGTGATTTCTTCTTCAGTGGTTGGGTTGATGACTTCAAAGGTCTTGTGTTGTCTGGAGGCAACGAATTCACCATTGATGAAAAGACCGGTTGGTTGTTCGTATTCAATACCGTTTGGTAAGGTGATCTTCTTGGATAATGGGATTGAAGAGTAGGCTCTTAAGTTTAAGTTTAAGATTCTCTTTTGGAATAAAGAGGTTCTGATGGAGGATCTAAGCATTGTGATTGTAGTTATTTGGATAGTGTTGAAGAACCCAGCACCTTCATCTTTCAATTGCACCAGACCAGAGGATCGACAAACATATTTATACTGGTTTCCAAAAACCGTGGAGTTTCGATAGATCAAAGTAAAAAGAAAAATATATTATAGACAAAAGAGGGGTAGTGTTCTACTAGATAACCCTGCACGATATATTATATAGTGACAAGTAATTAATAATATGAATGCAAGATGATGAGATGATCTAAGATCTATTATACTAGGAAATATCTGGAATGCTCCTGATCTCGGAAGTACTTAGCGCTCGGAAACTCCTAACTCGAAAATCGATAGGCTAAATAGGAATCCGTGAAAACAAATTGTGGAGTTAGGATCAGCCTTGTCCGAATTACAAAAAAAAAAATCTTCAAACAACAATATAACTCCAAGCAGAATTATTAGAATTTGATTTTAAGACATTTTGGCTGATGCTTAAGACTTTACATTCATAACGATCTATTTATTGTATAGTCATTATCTTCTAAGTAATTCATCTGAAAATTTTATATTCAATAAACTATTGTGAACATAACAAATTTAGTTCAAGTTTTTGTCCCACGGGCCACTACTAGTGCAAGGTTCTTAAATCCTGGAAATTCTTTTAAAGTCCGAACTTCAAACCCACTCAACAAAATATTAAGGGTTTCAACCACGCCCCAGAAATTTTATCTAGGTTCAAATATTAACACGTACATATTTGAAAAAGAGGGGTTGATGGTTCAAATGGCATCAAATTTATATTAACTGTAACAAATGCGTGTGAACTCCAATTATAAATTAAATAGATGTGGTTAATAATACAGTCATCGATCTACTAGCTGGAGTTTAGTTGGATATCAATTTCTACCCAATAAATTCAACCCCATTGAATCTTCTACGTGACATTTAATAAATATAGATTAATAAACATATTTAAATTGGCAATTTAAAATTTCGGAGGAATCAGCTATAAATTAGACAACAGATTATCAATTAATATTATATTATTTGTTATATTTCTAGCTCAAGGAGTTTTAATGGTTTGCGGAAATAATTTTGTGATTTGTGTGGTTTGTTTCAAATCTTTCTAATTGCCGAGATAAGGATTAAACGGCTACCCGTAGCCTGACGTAGGGCTAAATTTTGCTGATTTTTAAAACACGTCCAAAAACGGAAATTTTTACCTCGCTCAAACCCTTGAACAGACTACAAGGCGGAGTTTAAATACAGCTTCATTAGCCGCTAATTGGGAGGCTACCCCTCTTCATTTTTTAAATCACGTGCCTCTTTTGAACAATAGTATATTGGTTTGAGATTCTGTAGTCAAAATATCATATCGTCACACCTAATAGAGCTATCAGAGTATACTAAAAGTTATACCACACGGGTTGCTAATATCTTTGCAAATATCAAACAGCTATACGTAAGAACTGTGGCAACTACGTCCAAGATCTGTCACTGATATCTCTACCATAGAAAATTTTGTTACATGTAATACTGAACTGAAAAAAAAACGTTAAACAAATACTTAAATAACGATGATACAATCTAATCGCTGAAATCGTCTTCGGCAGGAGGCACATAAGGTGGAGGCTTAAAGAATTCTTGGTCTTCCTTAACGAATTGTCTATATTGATCGAAATCGTTACAGAAAGCTTCCAAATAATCCAATTCCAAGTCATGGACTTGTCTACCTAAGACGATCAAAGAATGTAATGGTTCACCAGATTCATAATCAGTTAATTCCTTCAAAGTACCGGCCTTAATGGTTTGGGCTGGGGAGCCTAATCTGGAAATGGCAACGGCTGGAGTGTTTGGGGTGTAACATTGTTCTTGTCTCTTTTCTTCAATCTCGAGCAATTGCTGAGCAGCGGTTTCAATAGACATGTATCTTGGTGGTTCGTAGATCAATCTACCCCTGGCCATGTTTTCAATACTTTGTTCCTTGACTTTGATATCCAAAAGAACTAAAGTGTGTAAACCAATCTTACGATTTTCTAAAATCTTATCATAGAAGGAATCAGGTCTCCAATTGTCAGTGAAGAAAACCAAGGACACTGTTTGCCCAAAGTTGTATAATTGTAACCCACAGGCACCAACGGCGTTCATGACAGAAGCATTGTGAATAGTTTCAATAGGAATATTCAATTCTCTGGCTCTGATGATTAAATCAGTATGAGTAGTAGCACCAAATGGATCACCAACAACTAAGAAAGCAACGTCATCCTCTTGAGCATTTTCTAAAATTTCATCACTGCCAGATTCAACTAATTCTCTATCAGCTAGGATAACTTCACGGCCATAAAATTCTTCAAGAGATTCCTTATCGGCGGCCATTAAGATGGAGGTATAAGCTTCTAAATAGACACGCTTACATTTCTTAACGGCGTTTAAACCACGAACAGTGATGTCGTCAGCGTATGAAAGACCAAGACCAATTAAGTATAGCATTTTTTTCGGGCAAAATTCGATTGTTAATCACCTGAAATTATGTATCATCATCATCTTCTAATAACTATTATTGTTTGGCGTAAATTTTTCGACTAGAGAGATTCACAATTAACCTCCAAAGTTTAAAGTTCGCGAATACCAATATCTCACGTGATCAATTATGACATAATTTTTAATTGCAACTTAGGAAGTATTGAGATCGCGTTTGAATACTTTTTCATAAATGCCTACCAGTATTTATGTAGTAATATTCATGTACAGCGCGGTGAACTATATTGCATACTAGAATAGTATGTCTATCCAAAAACACAAACTATAATAATTTAAAAACAACGTACTAATAAACAATAATACATTTATTTTTTTTTCAATAGTCACAAGTGTCTGTCCATCAAACAATTTCCCTGAATTCTCCCTATTAAGATAGAGATTCATTTAATACAAATTTTCGTTTTAGGGAGTTTTCTTGCTTTTTTATGTCACCGCGAAAAACAAATCTACCCGCGGGTCAACACTAGAAATCCTGAGGACCTGAGGAGTAATATGGGTGGTCAGTGGTTGACCGAATCTACTTGTGAAATCTAGTACTGTTGTTAAATATTAAACAATACATAGAAATGAACTAGATCAATTACAGTTTATCAATTCTTCTTTCTGCTCTTTTTTATTACTCT
The DNA here is from genome assembly GCA_030566875.1 of Waltiozyma chaumierensis. Taxonomy (NCBI): domain Eukaryota; kingdom Fungi; phylum Ascomycota; class Saccharomycetes; order Phaffomycetales; family Wickerhamomycetaceae; genus Waltiozyma; species Waltiozyma chaumierensis. The sequence continues at coordinate 155,470 of JAKUBK010000003.1, read as the reverse complement.
CTCTCTCTCTCTCTCTCTCTCTCTCTCTCTCTCTCTCTCTCTCTCTTACCTGTGCATGAATTATTGATCACATGACTATATCGGTTGAACTCATTGAAACCCTTCTGACAATTGTCGAAAGAATCCGAAATCTAGATTCTTTGCTTGACTTTACAAAAGGACTTTCTAGAACAATAAGAAAGTACCAAACCCATTTTACCCTATCCCTTTATTGTTCATGGATACCTTGGTCCTTGACACAAGATCAGTTGGAAAACCACCTTGGAGCCTGGACAGTGGACAGTGAACACTGGAGAGTTATGGTTAACAGCCACGTGATTTCTTAATATTAACCTATTCGTATCTCAAATCGCGGTCCGATCTAAGGTATACTGCTGTTAATAAATCAGATCTAGATCCAAAAACGAGGTCTTTTCATGTTTAATAATGCAAGGGTGTTCTATTTTAACTCCATTCAGGCCAAAATTATAACAATTAAATCCATCTAGATCTAGAACAGTACAGTATAGTACAGGTGTTCACGTAAGGATACATGAATTGGAATAGGCAAATTACTAGATATGGGAAGGAAAACGGTAAAAAGAAGTAGGATGACGTGATAACTGGATTCGGGAATATGCGGATGTTTCAACAAGTGTTACGTATTGTTCAAACGGCTCTGTGATTCGTGATTCGTACGGACTTGATGGAGAAATTGTACTGTAGTATCATCTTGAATCATGATATCAACAAAAGTTTTCAAACAGCCCCTCCTATGTAGTTGACTTGAGTGAAGAGAGAAAGAAGACTCAAAACGGTTTCTCCGAATATTATTCAAAAGCTCTTTATCTGAGACAAAAATCGGGTACACAATCAAGTTCCTTTATTTTGTTTGGCATACAAGAACATCTGTTATTTGTACCCTACGTCTGTTCAGATATTCAAACATCCACATACAGACACACACACACACACACACACAATAATTGAATACAAGATGCTAAGGAACAGCCACATATTCACTGATGGCCCAGATGATATCCCACCTTCACATATGAATGAGACAAAATCTTCAAACCAATTAAGACTTCCTCCTTATCCCTCATATTTGCCTACATCGTCTTCTCACCAAATTACACCCCTGGAACACAACAAGAAACAGAGGCAGCAGCAGAATGCAACAAGACAGACGCAAGATCTCATGAATACTTCTATAACTGAAGAAGCAGGAGACCATAATGAGTCTGGCGAGATCTCCTACCCTTTTCTTTTGGATGGGGCAGTTCACCCTCCCTTAACGAATATGACAGGATCGTTTGAAACGCCATCACTGAGCACTAGATCATCACGTCAGAGAGATAATAACGATTCTTGTAATTCTTTGAACTACATGGACTCGGGTCTTACTACCAGTGTCAGTGCCGGTTCTGATCCAACAGGGTTTTTCATGCCTCCACTGAATCCCTTTGCCAATTTTGATTCACAATTAATCTCGCCAATATCAACCTCTTTCGATAAATCCATCACTGGATCGTCTTCCAAGGTCAACAACGTCGATCAAAGTCTGAACCAGAACCTGAACCAGAACGTGAACCAGTATCAATCCTTCAGTAGACCAAGACCATCATTCCATAACAGTACGACGTCGATTTCATCCTTGAGTCAATTCTCTCATAACAAGACCTTCTCCGGTTCCTCATGCAACTCCAGTATGTCGTCTAATGGAAGCCTGAACTTCTCCACATCTCCTTCTATGAACAAGAAAGTGGTCAAATACCCTATCCCTGAGGGAGTAGAAACCATCACAGATTTACAAGCACTGAGTCTGATCAGTAGGAGTCTCAACCCAGATGAAAACACATCTCTGTTGATCGTGGACGTAAGGACGTACTTGGAGTTCAACAAGGCTCATGTCAAGGAATCGATTAATTTCAATTTACCTTCGACATTACTGAAAAGACCGAATTTTAATCTGAAAAGATGCCTAAATAACATTACGAATGAAGAAAGGGACAAATTGATACAGTTTCTAAGTACTACAGGCTGTGGAAACGACTCTGTTCTGATTTATGATAGTGGTCCTGTGCTGGATCAGGAAGTCTCTTTGGCTGTTCATGGAATTGCTAACAAATTCTTGGAATCAGATGACTTCCATGGCAAAGTTGTCCTGTTACGAGACGGGTTCCAATCATTCAGAGACGATTACGCGGATTTGGTTACAGTTGATGATACACAGCAGAAGAAGGGATCAGGATCAGCGTCAGGAGAATCGGAAGCATCCCATGCCTCTTTTCAGCCTATCAGGCCAAGGTTGAACGCTCGGTCCTTATCATTGGCCAATCTTCCATCAAGTAGCACCACAACAACTGAGTTTGGTTCTCCTCCTTGTCTTTCCAAATTCAAATTGCCAACGCCCACAAGAACCACTGAGTTTTCATTTCCAGTTACCACAACTTTCAAGATCAGACATAATGAAGAGTCACTGAGCCAAACCGATGAAAAAGATGCGCTAATAATGAAGGAGTTCACCGCACTGAAGAAACATATCCTTCAGGAGGAAAACACTGACAGTGCCTCTCTTCCTTTATGGTTAAAATCAGGTGTCAAAACACAGGAGAAACTATTTGCTGATTTTAGAACTTTGGAAATCCAAGAACGTGATCTTATAAACTCCTTGATCCGTGACAACTCACTCTCTTTTGGTATAGAATTGGGGTATAAGAACAGATACAAGGATATCTTTCCTTATGAATCCACACGTGTCAAGTTACCTCCGATAGGAAAAACGGGACCTTTCTACATAAACGCCAACATCATCAACTCTACCCAACTGGGGATCAACACGCCAGGAACACAATACATAACAACACAAGCACCACTACATACCACAATGGAAGATTTCATCCATATGATCATTGAGAAACAAATAGGGATGATTGTCTGTCTTACGGATCAATTCGAAAACATTCTTGAGAAATGCCATCCTTATTGGGCCGATTTGGAGTATTTCCAATGTCTTGGAACTTGGACCATTTCTTCGAATTTAATCCTTAGGAAATTGAGCCTTAAAACTGGGAGAATCGTATGGCAATTCCAGGTTTTGAATTGGATAGATTTCGATGTCATCAATGATGAATCTCATCTTCGCGATTTGATTTCAATCGTTAACATCAAGAAGCTATTGATACAAAGACAGTTGGTTGGTCCATTGACCATGGTTCATTGCTCTGCGGGGTGTGGTCGTACTGGGACTTTCTGTACTCTTGATACGATCATTGGTAGCATTGACACTAGTGCTAGTAGTACTCTATGTGACGAAGACTTGGTTTTCAAACTGGTGCAGAACTTCAGAAGACAGAGAATGTCGATGGTACAGAATTTACGACAGTATCTATTCATTTATGAGGCTCTTGTCTATTATTATGAGAACCACTTAGGTTCGTCAACAATGTGGGGGTATGTTAAGGAAGTTTCTGATAGGGTTGTTGGATTGGTTGAGGGTATTTAGGAAAGATTGATATTCATTAAAACAGCTTAATGTTAATCTTTAGGTATCATTATATAATGTAGACAGTTATGTAGCTCTTAATTCCCTGACATTGCTGATTGTTTAGCTTCTTCTCTCTTTCTCAGCTTAGCCAAGTTCTTAGCATCTCTCTTAGCCTGAGACAAATCCATTCTTCTATTTGCCCACAGTCTCAACTTTTCACCATTGAGATATAGATACAATGGGAAAGGAATCCCCGTGGCCAACCCGATAAAGGCAAACACAGAACAACTCCAACCCAACCCAATACTACTAAACATCTCTGGTGCAAATAAGGGGAAAGCGAAACCTAATAAAGATCTGAAAATAGAAGCAGCTGCAATGGAACTAGCAGCAAAACGAGGATTCATCTCAATCAAATAGCTCTGGATGCAATAAAACACCCCAATCAAGGAATAAGCAAAGATCCCAACCCCGAATTCAACCAAAATATAATGAGTCTTCTTATCAGCTGCCCATCCGAACCAGAATAATCCTACAGGAATACCAATCCCGGAGGCTAATAACCCAGGTAGACGGAATTCCGGTTTAGGAACCCCGTTATTCTTCCGAACTAAGACATTATAATACCAATCACACATCTTCTGGAATGACAAGATCCCTAAAAGATATCCAATTAAGAACGCCAAGTACATCAACCCTGTAGTTCCCTTAGAAAAGCCGTACTTTGTACTCCAGACTGCAGGAAACCCAACGATAAGAATGTAAAGACAGCCGTAAGCAATAGCCATGAAGATACCTAAGCCGAAAACCATAGGATGTGTGAATAGCAAAGTGATCGGTCTAGTGAAATTGATATAGAATTTATCAAAAGTTGTCTCACCAGTGGCAACGTCATAAATCGTGTGTAAATTCTCATTTCCGGTGATCTTTCTCAATTTCTTTGCCTTCCTCTCTAACAAAGTAGGAGCATATGTTTCCTCCAAAAGGAAAAACCCAACAACAGCAATAACACCATTCAAAATCACAAGAACCCAGAAACACCATCTCCAATCACTGTACTGGACAATGTACCCAGAGATTAAGGCGGAAATGCAAGGCCCCACAGTTGGACCAAGAGAATAAATAGCCATAGCACGTCCTCTTTCATCATTATCGAACAAATCTCCAAGAACACCAGCACCGATTATAATAGAAGCAGTACCACCAGCACCGGCGAAAAACCGACATATAATCATTTGAGTTATATTCTGGGACAAAGCACAACCAACATTGAAAAAAAATAAGATCCAAATCCCAATCTCCAAGACATACTTACGGCCAAAAATCTCAGACAAAGGAGCAACGATCGTAGGAAATAAAGCCCAGGCCAGGATATAAATCGAGACCATTAAAGAAGATAAGGTCGTGTTCGTGTTGCCAAACGAAACATCAATAGCACCGATGGCAGGAGATAACATCGTGGAGGCAAATGGTGATAATAAAGTATATAGAGAAACGATAGCTGTTGAACGCCATTTTCTAGAATTGGACCAATTACGTGGGTTTGAAGGATCTGATTCGGATTCCCAGGTGACCAATTCTGGATCAATTTCTTGGAATTCAACACCGTCGTTGGAGGTTGGGAGTTGTTCTTCTCTTGTAGCGTTTTCATAGGCTGCTTTTGTAGTGACTCTAGAGACTCGTCTCATCGCGGTGTCAGCTTCTTCTTCTTCTTCGCTATTTTTCTCAACATCCTCTTCAGAGCTTGGATCATCCGATTTGGCAAGGATAGTTTCCTGGATGGCGGCACGTTCTTCTAAAGTATTAATGATGGTTTGACGGGTTTGAATACGTCTGATTTCAATGTCTTGATGGGTTAGTCCCTCCCCGTAGATTTTCTCTTCTGTGAAATCTTCATAGTCTTGATCTTGCAGATCGTCGTTTTCGGTTCTCCGATTTGAAAGAATACTGAATCGACGTTTCTTGGTGCTTAATTGCGATACTGTACGATGTATGATTGATGGTTCCCGGTCATCGGCAGCTTCTGATGTTGAAGATGGCTGTAATGTTTGTGGGTCTCTGGCATATTCTTCTTCTTCTTCTTCGTCTCTTTCGCCTGCTGATGTTGTTGATGTTAGGTATGAGGCCAGTGAATGAATGGATGTTGCTCCTGTCATGCTATCCTCAGGGGCGTTAGGAATATTGGAACTCATTGGATGCTCTTCTGACTATTTAAATCTGATGTTTACAGTCTGGTGATTTATATATCTAGATTGATCAAAATCGTATGTCCCATTGCAAGTATTATTTCAAGCTGGGCTTTTTTTGATTAGATTTATATTCAGTAATTAGTGGAAAGTTCTAGTGAGTAAGTGTGTTTTTCAAATCGGAGACATCACACTCTGAACCGATGGTCTTACTAAAATTTTAATAATCCCATGGATAAATGCGGAATTACTTCCTAACGTGGAAACCACTCCGAAGTTTAATTACGGTTAAAAGGGGTTATTAACGGATATTTTAAGCTTATGCTGCCGAGCTTTTTCCCTGTCATTTCACTGCATTTGAATCTGTAAAAAAAGACTAAAGAAAAAAAGAAATGTAACCCGCTCCACGTCACGTAGAAGTCGGAAGAGGACAGAGAAGGAATTATTACATTCCTAATTAGGAAATCTAGAGGGGTCAGTTAAATAAATTAATAGCGCTGGTGGTTTAGCGGTAAAATTCAAAGTTGCCATCTTTGAGCCCCCGGTTCGACTCCGGGCCAGCGCATTTTTTTAGATTTGCTTTTGTTGTCTTTTTTCTGATCGTTAAGTCAGAAAATATGACTTATACATAACCTGTCGAACTCTCCTCTCTCCCCATAAAAACATTATTGCTACAGATCACCACCATTATCAACCTTTCGGTATGGCTGATAAGTCAATTTTCCACTTCATAGTGGATCAAGGTTCTCATATGTCACAAGCCAGCAACAATTCCTCCTATCACAACGATTTACAACACGGTTTACAATACCCTATCTCACTAGTGACAAGCAAGATTCTTCGAAAACGTAAGACAGAATATGTCTCATTAATGACTGTTGATGATACCAACGAAGGCAATACAGGTCAAGACAATGTTTCACTTCTTTTTAGTTTCAAGCAGGCTTTTTATTCAGATCTCAAAGACTTCAAACTTGATCCTACGCCTCCGGAAACTGATCCTGATGGGGCAGGGATGATTAGAGCTTTGTTATATTCGATAGATATCATGCATCAATTTGTCCTGAAGAAGAAGATTAAACGGAATGTGGTGATTGTGACAAATTCTAGAAAGGAACCAGAATTGCAAGATATTGATTATATTAATGCGATAGTGGAGAACATTTTGAACTTTGATATCGATCTAACATTAATCGGTGTTGATTTCGATTCCCCAAAGGCCAATCGGGAAAACATCGATCTCTGGAAACGTCTATTCGATGCCTTGCCTAGTTCATCGTGTCGAATTCTAACTGGTGATGAGTCGATAGATTTGATCAACAATCCTGACGTCAAGGCTGTTCGCCCAGTCGCTGTATTCAAAGGTCCGTTTAGAATCGGGGCTGATTTACAAGATGCGTCGTTTGATAGCCGGAATGATCTCAGCTGTATGTGTTTTGATATGGAAGCTTATAAGGCTGTTATGGCAAGTAAGAATGAATACTCGTTGAAAGGGTATGGGAAATCGGAAAAGGAGGGAGATATTTTCCCACTTGTTGCATCGGTAGATTATACAATCAGACATTACAAGGATTCTAACTTGGATCCGGAGTCTGACGAGGAGGAGGAAGAGGACTTGGAGTATGAGACTGAGTTAATTGACAAGTCCAAGATCAAGAAGTCGTACAAATATGGTTCGAATTCAATAATGTTGCCTTCCGAATTAGAGTCATTGACTAAACTATCCTCCTCTCAGATTTATTCGCCACATGGTATTGACTTACGTGGTGTTGTCCCTGCTTTGAACTTCCCTAAGGCGTATCTCTCTGGTGAGTCCATCTATCTTGTTCCAGCAAAGAACTCGGATCAAGATGCCTATTCCATGTATGCACTTGTCGATTCCTTGCAGACTATGCAATGCTATGGTATTGCTAGGTATGTGGCTAAGTCTGAATCTGATCCTCAGATGGTTGTGTTGATTCCATGTTTTGTCTCCAGAGATGGGATTCTTAAGAGGAAAAGTTCAGAGAGCTCGAATGAAGATGTAAGATGTCTGTTGATGTGTCGTTTGCCGTTCTTTGAGGACGTCAAGATTCCTGTATTACCTGCTTTGACTATGGTTACGGATTCTCAAGGGGAGAGGATCCCTCAGAAGAATGAATCTGAGACTCAATTACAGGCGGATCAAGTCCAGGATTTAATGGACGATTTGGTGAAGAACTGGGATATTACGACTCAGGAAGATAGGAAAACATACAAAGACGGGAAGTTGTACGCTAACGTCAATCATGGTTTGGAACATAGGGGGTCTTTGCAATCGATTCAAAACAGTAGATGGAATCATATGATTAGAGAGATCGCTATTGCCGGATTCGATAGCGATTCTCTATTGGACTATTCTCTAACTGCCAAGTCATTGATCCCTGAACTGCCTTCTGTTATCAAGGATCAAATCACAGTGACTGATAAAGATGCCCTGAATAAGATTGACCAGTTGAGTAAGTTGTTAAACGTTAAGAAGATTGATAAGAATGAAACTATCCGTAGAAGAGGCAAGAGACGGAACTTCAACGACGACGTGGAATTCGAAGAGAAGTTTGACGAGTGGAGTTTGGAAGAGTTATTGGAGAAGGGTGGGTTTTAGGGCTCTGTCCTATAGAAATTGAATAAAAATATTAATAAATATTGTAGGGAGAACCATGACACGTGACTAACACGCTGCCAGGATCCACCGGGCAAATTTCATAGCCGCGATGATGCGGTAGGAAAAAAAAAATTCAAACATCTCTCTAATTGCTGGGAAAAAAATTAATAGCTTGAAATTAAACCTAATATAACTCAGTCAAAGGAATCCCAATTGTTGAATAATAATTTGAAGATCCCGATCCATCCTCCGCTTCAATCACACAGCAATATAGCATAATGTCCTCTTCGAAAAACAGAGTCATTGTCACCAAGACACCAGTCCTACCAGCACAGACCACTCCGGAACAACGTTACTGGAGAACATACACTTCCACACAATTAGTGAAGGAACATAACGCCGTCTCACATATCTGTTTCAATCCAGTCTCACCTCATGATTTCGCCGTGACGAGCAGTACTAGAATCCAGGTGTTCTCTTCTAAAACCCGTGAAGTTGTCAAGACCTTTTCCCGTTTCAAAGACACCGTTTATTCTGGTGAGTATAGATTTGATGGGAAATTGCTTGTTGCTGGTGATGCTTCTGGTTTAGTTCAGATCTTTGACGCGATCCAACCACGTACTTTACTAGTGACAATAAAACCATCCTCACACCCTACCCATGTTTCCAAATTCCATCCTACAATCTCCACAAACTTGTTGACTTGCTCCGATGATCGGGTTGCTAGACTTTACGATATCTCACAGGCCTCCAAGCCTATAATATCCTTTGATGACCATGAAGATTACATTAGAGCTGGTGGCTTCATCGAGGGTTCCAACTTGATCACTACGGGTTGTTACGATGGGATTGTCAGAATCTACGATCAGAGAACAGGCACTGATCCAATCCTTAAGTTCCAACATCATTCTCCTGTTGAAGATATCCTTTCTACAAATCCTACGACTTTGCTCTCGGCTGGTGGTAACTCCATCAAAGTGTGGGATATCACCGCTGGTAAGGTGCGTAATGAAATGCAGAACTTCCAAAAGACCGTCACTTGTCTGAATAAGAATGAACACGGGATCCTTGCTGGGTCTTTGGATGGCCATGTTAAAGTGTTTGATGAGTCTGATTGGCAGGTTAAGTTTGGCTGGAAGTTTGGAGGCGCTGTCTTGGCCTGTGGTGTTTCTCCAGACTCTAAGCATTTCGTTGCTGGTTTGGCTTCAGGTTTACTTTCTATCAAGACTAAGAAGTCCGAACCTAAGGTTAAACAAGGTGTTAAAGCTGTCAAGTCCAACTCTTTCAAGAAGATGATGAGAGGTGGTGACTATAAAGGTGAAGAAGAGCACCGTATTGTCACCAGCAACACTTCCAATGGGCCCTCCAAGAAACTCCGTCCTTATGAAAAATACTTGAACTCTTTCAAATGGAGTGAAGCTTTGGATTGTGCTTTTAAACCAGGGATGTCACGTGAATTGACCATGACTGTTCTTGAAGAATTGAAGAAACGTGGTAAGGTGCGTGTTTCTCTTTTGAATAGAGACGAGAACTCGTTGGAGAATATGATGATCTGGTTCATGAAGTTGGTTGAAGATGTCAGATCTGTTTACATTGTCGTTGATTTCATGTCTGTCTTATTCGAATTGTACGCTGGTACTTTGGATAAGGTTCCAGTCTTGAAAGAGCTCTTAAAGGGTTTTTATAAGAAGTTGAATGTGGAGATTGAAAAGGCTAAGGAAGCTGAGAAGATTAAGGGGATGTTACAGTTGTTGACTTCTGTTTAGATTAGACGACGAGCTAAATGCATGTTATTAATTTTATAAAAAGATGGTAATTTTGTTTATACTAGCAGCTCCTTAAATAAACTTTGTAATTGTTGGTTGCTTTTGATGAGTTTAGCCAAATCTAACTTCATAGCGGTAGAATCCTTAACACAGTTCATCAATAACTTGAGACAGACTTGAACCAGGCTTAGAACCTCTTTCTTTTTCTTATCACAACAGTTCTCTTCTTTTCCTTCTTGTCCTTCTTGTTCTTCTTCTTCTTCTTCTCTTCGATAAATCATAATCAGCATACCCAAAATATCAAACTTGTGAGAATCCAATCGCATCCAGCAGTTCAATTCAATCAATTTAATAATCTTCAAAATCCCAAGAACAACACCTGATGCATTCTTCGAGGTAAGGAACGGATCAGAGATTAAATTTCCCAAAGTAAACAACAATCTAGGAAGACTTGATAAAGTTAGAATTTCCAATTTAGAAACGATCAATTCCATCTGATAAAGTAAAGTTTGAACAATCAAGATGTCATCCTTAACGAACATCAAACTATGAAAGATATTCGAGTTAAGAACCTTTATCAATTCTAGCCTTGAGGTCTTGTCATCATTGAAGCTGGAAATCAATTGGAAACAGACCTCATATGATTTTCTCAAGACTTCACTTGAAGTTTTTGATGATATCCCGTTATTCATGTTTGGAAGATACGTAAGCATGACTAAGATTGAATCCATGAAAACTGTGTAGAGACCTGTTTGTTTTAAAAATGGAGATAATTGGAAATCCAAAGGTGAAGAGTACATTTCTTCCTGGGATTGAAACTTGTGTAATAAAGTGGATAATAACCTCACACCAAGAACTTTGATTTTCATATCGTAATCATCTATAATATTTAAGATACTGGGTATGACCAAACCCCAATATTTCCCCTTCAAATCCTTCGAAGAGGTATTAATGATGAGGAAATGCAATTTTGCTATAGAACTGATGTCATTGGTATGCCAATCATGACGGGATTGAGAATCATTGGTGAATCCCAATGTTGGGTTCAATCCTTTAAGACGGGTGGCACGTTGGGAATAGAAGTTCTTATAACCAGCTTGAGAAACTTTGGCACTTGCCGTTGTTGATTGCTTGAGTTTCTTGAACGATTGGATGAGGGTTTGGAAAATCTGGTCTTCTATGGATATGTTAGTTGTATGTTCAGCTGATAAGGAGCGTATAATTTGGGTTTGTAAGTTGTAGATTTCAGGGGAACTCCATGGTATGTCTTGCATACTGAAAGATGCTAGTGAATGTATTATTGATTGAATAACCATCGGTGATAAAGCTTCTGGTTTTCTATAGGTAAGCAGTTTGGTTAAAATCAATAAATAATGTTCCGTTTTTGAAATGAATTGAACTTTAATTGTAGAATTTGAAATAATCTCTTCCCCGGAAGCAGTGAACCAATTGATACCTTTGATAACTTGAATTCCATCAACAACCTGACTGATAATATTATCTGATTGCTCAGTGGTTAGTTCATCAATACGGCTTAATAGTATTGTGGTGGCATATCTTTCAGGTAAACTAGTAAGGATCAAATCATCAATATCAACATCTTTACTAAGCGATTGGATCTGTTGGATCTGTTCCTGTGTAAGATCAGTCGTCACAATTGATTGGCCTTTTAAGATTGATAGGACTGAGAAACTAATTTCACTCATTGGAATGGTATGGGTTGGTTCTTTTGGTGATTTGAAGTTTAGGGGTGTCTTTGTTCTGAAACGATAGTGGATAACTGGTTAGCTGGTCTGTGTAGTTAGCTTACTTTTTGACATTTTTCAAACATAGCTGCCAGATCCTGTGCACGTGATCTGGAACGGATCATACTGAATTCTATTTGACAGGAGATTTTTGACAGATACTAAAGCTGAACAGCAGCATGTCAACAAGGCCATACATAATATGGATTTGATAAACTTGCCACTTGCCACCAAGTTGTTAATAATTACATGTCAATTGCCAAACCTCTAAACGTAATTTAAACCTATCCGACTACGCATCAATCATGTCAATCACACGTGAACAAATCTGGGCACCAGCTCCCTCCACATCTCGTTCTAAAACAACACACCTTTCTTATGATGTCAAATCCAACAGATTAGCTTATCCATCAGGAAAATCCATCTTTATCCGTTCTCTCATCAACACCACTGAGGCAATCCAGTACATCCAACATAACTACAACACCACTGTTGCCAAATTCGCACCATCAGGCAATTACATTGCCAGTGGTGATGAATCCGGTCTTGTTAAGATCTGGGATGTTCTTGGTGACGATTTGATCCTTAAGGGAGAATACCAAATTTTGAACGGTCCAATCAATGACATCTCATGGGATTCAGAATCAAAAAGAATCATTGCAGTTGGTAATGGTAAGGAACGCTATGGCCATGCATTCACTTGGGATTCAGGGAATTCGATAGGTGAGATTTCTGGACATTCAGCACAGATTAATTCCGTGGCTATTAGATCCGTTAGACCATTCCGTGCTGCCACTGTTGGTGATGATTCTGCCTTATGTTTCTTTAATGGTCCTCCATTTAGATTCGAAGTCAGTGCTAGAGAACACACGAACTTTGTTAAGGATGTCAAGTTCTCGCCTGATGGGTTGCATTTGGTTAGTGTTGGTATGGATAAGACTATTGTTTTGTACGATGGTAAGACCGGTGAGGTTAAGAATAAGATTTCCAATGCTCATGAAGGTGGTATTTTGAGTGTTTCGTTCGTTAGCAATGATGAGTTTGTCACTGCTTCCACTGACGCGACTGTCAAGTTATGGAATGCCGCTTCTGGTGAAGCTGTTCATACTTGGTCTGCTTTGCCATCAGGCAAAACCAAATCTATTGTGGACTATCAACAGGTCTCAGTGGTTTCCTCAAAGGATTACATTGTCTCTTTATCTTTGAATGGTGACTTGAATTTCTTCCAAAAAGGTTCAGTTTCTCCAGTTAAAGTCTTACAAAGTCATCAGAAATCAATCGTTTCTGGCTTGGTTATCAATGGGACTTCTTTGTACACTGGTTCTTATGACGGTAAGGTCTTCCAATGGGACCTGAGTACTGGTCAATCTACACCTGTTAAGTCTCATTCTAACTTGATCGTTGGTATCAACAAGTTAGATTCTGAAATCATCTCTACTGGTTGGGACGATAAGCTACAGTCTGTCAGTGGAAACAAGGACCTACAATTGACTTTTGTCAAACAGCCAAAGTCCGTCTCTTCAACAGATTCCCAAATCTTCGTCCTATTCGAGGACGAGCTACAAATATACAAAGCAGACGGTTCTTTATCTAATACTTTATCATTCAAAGAAACGGCAATCAGTCTAAAAACATCTTCCAAATACATCGTCATCGGTTTTCAATCCAATAAAGTTCAAATCTATTCATCCGAATTAGATCTACTACATACTATCACATTAAGATCTCCACCTTCTCACTTATCCATTTCCCCAGATGAGATCCATTTGGCTATCGGTGATTCAACTGGTAAGATTCCTCTTTATTTACTCTCTGATTTCTCTCTTGTTCATTCCAAATGGGGGTTCCATACCGGTAGGATCAACTGTATTTCCTGGAATGATGAATCTACTTATATTGTCTCTGGGTCTTTGGATACAAATGTTATCGTTTATTCTGTCAAGAGACCTTTGAAGAATTTGAAATTCTTTGGTGCTCATAAAGATGGTGTAAATTTCGTGGCTTGGATTGGTCAAAGTAAGATTGTTTCTGGAGGTGCAGACTCCGCTGTTAAACTTTATAATGTCACTTTCCCATGATTAATGTAATTGAAAAAGGCCTTGACTAGAAACAAATTTAAAAAAGAAAAATTAGAGCTTAAATAAAAGGATATTTCATATTAAACTTTCAATCGTTGTTTATTTTAATGTACAGGTTATATCATATGCAGTAGTAAAAGAATGAGAATGATTCACAGTCGGCTTGGTCTTGGCTCAACGCTTTCTTTGCTTCTTGAACTTGAAGGCTGTTCTCCCTTCAGTGTCAACAACCTTTACCTTATTCCCATTGGACATCCCATCCTTAGCGTAGTTCATTCTAATCTCAACTTCTTTCAACTTCTCCAACTTGTCCAAATTGGCCTTCAAAGACTTATATTTCTTAGCCTTCTTTCTCTCCATGGAATCCAACTTGTCCTGGTCTATCTCTGGCGTGTTCTTCTTATCTAATAACTGTGAGGTTCTAAGTCTGTTGGCCTTGTTGGTCATCAATCTCTTATCGGTTTGGAAATGCTTAGCGGCATTGAAGTTCAACTTCTCGTCCACTGTGTCAACGAACATAGTATGTTGACCCTTGGATTCGAAAAGTATCTCCCTTTGTGCCTTCTTTACCTTAGCGTCTACTTCGTTCGTAATGTTCTTGATATAACTTAAATCTTGAGTCTTTAACAACTTCACTTGTGCAGTAGATAATACTTCTGTATCTCTTTCTGAAATCAAGATCCCTCTGTTGTCAGTCTTCTTGGTCACCATAGCATGGTAGTACTCATCAGGATTATGGGTGGCTATCTTGGCCTTCATAGATTTCAAAGTAGCTTGTTTCTTATGGAAATCTTCGGCACGAAGCTTGTAATCTTTCTTCTTTTCTAAAAGACCATACTTGGCTCTTTCACCTGGTTGGGAACGTTCCCTGTGCTGCTTCTTCTGCACGTTGTGTACAAGTTTAGCCATCTTGATTCTTGGAAGTTGTCTGTATGTGGGGTTTGGTATGGGGTTGAAGAGACTCTTAATAAAATATCCAAGAGATGAGTTTGTTCTACTATTAATGTAATTCGTTATCTCTTCTCATCTCAACAGTTGATTTAAATTTTTCTGCGGTTATTGGAAAGTACCGCGAAAACTTATCACGTGGTTAAATATACGGGCTAGTTTAAATCCTCTTGGAATTGACAGCTATCCTCAAGTTTAATTTATATACTTTATTTGGGGTTTAATTAAAACCCCTTTTTGCCAATTTTTGGGTCAATTTCTGATGAAGTAACCTCAAGTAAGAATAATCTCCCAAGAAAGAGACTATGTCGACAATTATAGATAGACACGTCTATCATACATCCCAATTGTTGGCAGGTTACAACACATCAATTAGATCTCTAATCGAGTAATAAATTTAGTTCGTCTGTAATGCAAATTTATTAATAATATCACACAAATTAATATTTGATTTGAAAATTAATTTCTATTTAGAATAATTATCTGCTTTATAAAGTCGACACAGAGCTAGAAATCAGAGCAATCGACCTATAGGTGATTATATTATTTCTTAATTTATTAATATTATTTTATTGTGAATTTTCTCGATGTATTCAAATGACTAGCCATCATACATACATTTTATTGAATCTTGATCTTTACATAATTTAATTTTTATAATTTATTAAACATATACATATATATATATATACAAGCTCACGTAGATAACGCGACTTGATGTCATACCTTGTTAAAGTATTCAATGATTATACTTTAATTTGACTATCCTATTTAAACACTATAAGACTATAATTTAAACTGAATAGTTACTGAGAACGGGAACACATTATTTAAATAGACAACAATTCCAATACATTCCGATCAGTTTGGTAGCATCTATTATAATGTAACTTATAACGTGTATAGTTATAGCTATTATAGTAATTATATAATCAATAATTATATATATTTTTAGAAAAATATTATAAAATATATAAAAATAAAAAGAAAATTATTAATTAAAATTTTATAGATCTATAATATAAATTAATATATATATATATTATTATTTTTGTAAATTTATTTAAAAATGATATTTAAAAAATATTAGTATAATTATTAATATATGATAGTGCCTGTAATTAATTTATAAATTTAAAAGCTAACTATACTCTGTTGGAGGCCTATCCCAATTCTCAAAAGGTGCACTAGATTATAGATCAGAGAAGACTAGTCATGATTAAATAAATTGAAATATATAAATAGCTTCAAATCATAGAGCATATTTGAAGTGTACAGGCTTGAACGTACCGAATATAAATTTAAAACATTACTTTGATTCGTATAGAGAGCCACTATAGTTTAGCACGTACTGTAACTAAACTAACCAATTTCGAATTTTAACAGCAACAACCAGTGAAACTAATTCTTTAAGAAGAAGATTTTTAATGATAATGCAATTAATTGCAACCAACGTTTAATACGACGCAAGTTAACAAAACAGATTAACAACAAATAATATGACTTTTTTTTGCTCAAAACTCCAACCTAAAATAGAGAAAATGAGAAGGCGTATTGGTTTTAGCAATATTCCAAAGTTTCTGCCTTAAGCCAAAGATTGTCTATAAAAGGAGCACGAAAGCTTCCATTACTTTGTTTTCTTCATCCCCAGTGCCATCGAAATCCAAAAGCTACACTTATTTCAGGAAAACAAAAACAGACACAAACTTGTACAAACTTTTGCAATATAATATATTCAATTTAATACAATTTGGTTACCAGATCACTATTCAAAAGTACGACACTAAATATAATAAAGATGAACAAGAACATTTTCTTAGAGCATAAGCCAGAGCATACCTGCATTAATGTAAGTCAAATAGAAGAAAATTCAGGTTTCCGCGGAGAAAGGCATGTTTCTGATGGGGGTTTCATGGATAATGATAATTGGTTTCAAGAGAATAAGAAGTATCTAATTGAAGAAACCAAAGATCGATTAAACAGTGAACCAATATGTTATTGTTTTGGAAAGCGTGCTGTGATTGAGGGATCTGTCTTTAATGAATACAACAGAAAGTTCTCTATCGCAGTTTGTAACAATTTACAAAAAGATCGTGATTTGAAGGCTTCTAAACTCTCAAGAACTTTACCAAAATCGGTTAAGAAAGACAATTTATCAGATTATCGATACTTTATTCAAGACGGTGAAGAATCAACAACCGAATACGACGATGAAATTGAAAGCTTATGTGCTTTCAAAACAAAACGCCAGGCAAAAAAGTCTGTATTTACAAAAGCCAAGACGATTATCAAGGCAATACTTCCAGCTAGAAGATCTGAGTTTCTTAGGATACAAAGAATCAGTAACGGATCAACTGATTATTCAACAGCACTCCAGTCGTTAGGTGAAGAGTGGCACCAATTATTTATGGAAATGAGACGCACTGATTGGGAACATTTTAAGTACATTTCTCGAGATAAGTTCTTTGAGTAACTTGTTTCAGTATAAAAGAAAATTGAATTGTGCTGGAGGTCAAATACTTCATGAATCAATCAAACCTAATTTGTGTGAAGAAAATTCTAGTAACAGAGGTGTATGTTTTGCATATGCCTGAATGGGCACAAGGAAGGCCAACTCCAACATTTGGATTATAAAGTCTAGGAGTTATACATTCCAGCATAAATCTCGTGTTTTGGTTATGTAACTTTGAACCTTGATTGCTAAAGTCGAGATTGTGAGGTATGGTATAGAGTCCTTATTCTACTTAACCTAAATCTGTATAAATAATATGAGTTCTGAATTCAACCAATTTGATTTTGCGCGTATTTTAATCAAGAAAGTGTAGTGTTGCACTTAAAACAAAATTTCTGATTAGCAATACCATCAAGATTCAGAGAAAATGCCTTAATGAATAAATAAAAAAGATTTCATAAGATTTTGAACTTTTTGAATCTGAAAGTGTGGACGCACAGGGAGGAAAACACTGATAGTGTGGGTTCTGTCAACCTCTCCGAGATAGTTTAGTGGCTAGAATCTCCGTTTGTCGCATGGTGGACCGGGGTTCGATTCCCCGTCTCGGAGCATTAATCTCTCTTTTTGCTTCTTGAGGGCATTCTTGTGTTCATCTGATGTTATCTGAAGCTTTAGATTTGAATTCCGTTTATCTTTTAAATATTTTTGGGTTCTTTTGAAGAATTGGGTTCATGATGGTGCTATTTTCCATTTATAAAGTACGCCACGTAAATCTAAGGTATTGAATTGGCGTATTTGCTACGAGCTTGGATTTGGAAGATATTCAACTGAGAAGAAGTTCTACAGAGAAAGGAGACACAGGCTAGGTTATGGTGAACATTCTTTGTTTACCTTTTTTCCTCTTTCCTCTCTTGCCGTGCCTTTGAAGCCGATCTTGCATGAATTTGCATGAGGTTAAGAAAAACTTAAAATGACACCCGAAGTAACAAGGTTTTTGTAAAATAAGGGCACCCGAGGTGTGTACTGTGTGAAAACAGCTTCAACTTTGATCACGTGTCTTATAAAACCCACAAAATAATTTAACATTAACTATTAATGATATAAACACCTCCAATTGTTCAAAGAAATCGTATAAGCCATTTAGATTCCAGAAATTAGTCTAATAATCGAACAAATACAATCAATATGCCACCTAAACGGAAAACTGTTAGCCAACCATTGAGATCTTCCTCAAGAATGAGAACACCAACAAAGAAGTTAAGAGAACAGTCAGAATGGATTGCCCCACAAGAATCCTTTCCAAAGAGAGCGAAATCAAATCCAGTTGAACCAAGGAAACCCACAAAAGCTAAAACTCCTGTGAAAAATGGTATAAATGAAGATAAATTAAGCAAGCCAGTTGCAAAGAAGACTGTAAAAGTCAATCACTCTTCCAAGGCTGATTCTAATGTTGGATCTTCTAAACAGCCAGTTAAACCATTCAATCTTTTAACTTTGTTTAATTCGTCAAACTTAACAACAGAGATAGAACATGCTTTTCTCACCAGAGATACGCCCAAACTAGACTCAATTATTGTGGAGTTAAGATCAACGCATTTGGAGACGCTTTTAAAGGAATTGCAATCTCAAATGGAGAAACTTCAAAGGAAATCAGACGAAGCAATCCGTTCTTTGAATGCCTTAAATGAAGATTTACGTTCAGAGAATCAGGTTTTGAAGGATAAAGTTACAGCATTAACATCAGATTTAAATTCAAGACCATTGACAGGAACATCGTTGATTCAAGAAACCCCACAAGGTACCCCATCAAGGAACAACAGGGTAAATAATAGTTTTATTATTAATGCGAACGAGAACGAGAATGATGATCAGAAACAGATGGTTATAGATATGATGGAACAGATAACAGGGCTTCATATTCTTGATATCATAGAGACTAACGAGGAGATAGCTTTCCGTTGTGTGCAAATGGGAAAAGCTGGTGAATGGAAATATACTTTGATCGTTGATAAGAGTGAAGACACCGTGGATATGAGTTATATTCCTGGATTCCAAGACGGTCCTTTCAGAAAGGAAGATGCCGCTTTGAAGAAAATCTTACCTGATTACTTTTTAGATCATATGAGGTTCCCTATGATGTCTTTGAAGGAGATGTACTCCAAGCTAAACAAGTGCATGAATACGGCTGTTGAGTAGGGAAATAAAGAACATTAGTCAGTTTAGATAGTGGAACAAGAAGAACTATATGTATATGTTTGTTATGCGTCGTTATTTATGTTTCAAGATAGCTAAAGATTCAACATGTTTTGTCTGTGGGAAAAAGTCCCAGCCTTGGACAGATACCATTTCATAAAGACCACCATTGGTAGTATAGTTGAAGAAATAATCTAAATCACGAGCCTGAGAGAAGACATTACAACTTAGATAGATGATCATGTCTGGTTCAAAATGTGATAATTGGTTCAGGTAAGATTCATTAGATCCCTTACGTGAAGGATCAAGGATCACTATAGTCTCATTATTGAGGATATCAGGAGAGCTCAAAGTGGAGAATATATCCTCTGACGAGCCTAAATGAAAAGTAGCGTTCGAAATGTTGTTGATTTTGGCATTATGTGCTGCAAAATCAAGATTGCCCTTTGAGATCTCAATACCGATCAGACGATCAATCTTCGAACTTAAGGACATTCCCAGGAAACCAGAGCCACAGTAAGTGTCAACTATAAGCTTATGTTTAGAAGGTTCAATATGACGTGAAATCGTAGAGATGAGTTCTGGAAGAATAGAAGGATTATTTTGAAAGAACTCGCCTGCTGGAAACTCAAATTTATATCCACCCACCTCCTGCTTAATGACCTGTCTATGATCAATGGTATACGACGGAACTGAGTCTGAAGGAAGTGTAGTATCACGTAACAAGATGGTACCTGATCTCTTGTACTCTTTCACTTTATTTATAAGGACATCACGATCATCCACCAGAGCCTTATTTAGAACAGGGGTGGCAATATCACAGGAATTCAAGTCAAATAGACGTTTACGGCCATCAAAGACACCTTCGAATCCCAATTTGATGAATTTCCTATTACTATTGAAATGTGGAGTCAACTTTGTCCTGTAGTTGTATTGAAGGGGTGACCTGACAGTCTTTTGAAGCGGTAACTTAGTAGAATCGAATCCAAATTGTGAGAAAGCACTTGCAACAATGGTTGTTTTGAAATCAATCTGTTCATTATACGGTAGCATTTGTAGTTGGCAGCCAGAACAAGAATTGAAATACTTACAGGTTATTAAACTGTCATCTCTCACCTTGGACGGTTTCAAGACCCTCACAAGATGACCTTCTGCGTAATCATTATGATGGATTCCAATCTTTATATCAACAGTGTCTCCTGGTAATGTGAACGGCACAGAGACAAAGATAAACCCGCCTTCAGATTCCTCAGATTTGACAATCGCTATACCATTTCCTGTGACAGATAACTTTAATATGTTGACGTTGGTGACTTCTCTAAAATTATCACGTTGACGATAGTATTTCTTCAGTTCTTGGGAAATAGAAACTATTGGAGAGTCCCGTGGTTGCGATGAGGCCAATTCTTTTAATTCATAGAGAAGGGATCCTTCTGATGAGGTTGGATCTACTGCTTTGTTTGTAGAGTGATAACTTCTAGTTGATCTGGCTGTGGTCGTTGAATGTTGGATAGAAGACAGGAGTTTCCTGAAAGTGACATTAATGAGATTCCTGGAGTTCATTTTATTTGGTAAGATCCATGTACCTATTTACAATATTGAAGCTTAAGTAAAATATGAAGCTTAGGAAAAATATTTGGATCAAAACTTTCGCTTATTTTTCAGATTCTCCTATAGGCCCACCGCTCTGGTGTAAGATGGCCAACTGAACAAGCGGTCTTCTAAGGATCGAATTGGCCTCTTTATTGGCTAGTGAGAAAATTTAAACGTATACTAATGCTATTTACAAAAGAAACTAGTACAGAAATTCACTGTGAAAAGTGCTTTAGAGTCAAAAGACCATGGTTGTGAAGGTAAAATTTTCTGACTGAACTAGCAAATTTCCTGCTTTTCTCTAACCCAAATATTTAAATTTGAAATTCCAAGCTGATTCCAACATATAAACAATGAGTGATGGATATATGTAGATCCGTGTGGTATGATATGTATTTGTAAACATTCCTAAAGGATATCACTCCATGTTATTGAGTAATGTCTTAAATTTAAAATTGTTCAAGAAAAATAAGCAAACACGAAAATTACACGCGGTGTCTACAAACAATTGACATAGAGATCTTTGATTTACACCCGACCAAACACTATCACTATTAGCTTTTCTCCCCAATCAGAACCACCTATTATCATGTCAGATCAGCAGCAACAAACATCCACACCAGCCTTAACATACTTCGAGAAGCAGAGAGATATGCTCATCGCAGAAATAGCAAAATCTGTGGAGGCTTCAATAGCTCATACCAATACTTTGAACAGATCACTTAAGGCCAATATTGCTGTCGGCAAGGAATTTGAGGCTGTCGCTGAACAATGGAAAGGGTTTTATGATAATATCACACATCAGAACCAGGTAAGAGCTTACCAGCAGAAATTCAAAGGCGACGAACAAACTACCACCACAACACTTGAGGAGAGTCAAAGTCAAAGGACCGATGATCAGCCTCTACTTGATTCTCAATAGGGATACCTGGGTGCTTGAAGGAAAATAAGACTCTTCACAAACACCAATAAGCGCAGCCTGGCTTTGCCATACACAGCATACGGCACACTCCTAGGTTCATTGGCTATTCAATTACTAGTTGATTGATTTGCGTTTCTGAGAAGGCGACGTCAGAGCATTCACAATAAGAATCTACAAATTTCTTAATTACGATATTTATATTTATCACCACCACAGTCGACTCATTCGATTTTGTGTTTTTTTTACATAAAGTTGAACTCCTCACTTTGAGCCTTAGCAGCATCTCTAGCCTTCCTGAACATAACGTCCTTAGGATTTTCCTTCTTCTTCTTTTGAGAAGAATTACCACTGTTGATACCCAACTTCTTAGGAGTTTCTCTTAGCCCAAAAGCCTTAGCTAAATGACCCAAATGTAAACTTTTAACATTGAAAACGTCTCTTTCTGAGGACAAATGTGTAGCATAAGCTCTGATATGAGAAGTGAAGGCTCTAGCAGCCAATTCATGTGCTGATTGGTCTTCTAACAACCATCTTTCGACATCCAAATGCCAAGTTGTAGCATCATAATCCCATTTTTTACCAAACCCAGTCTTCAAGATTTCCTCGTACGAAGAATGTTGGACACCGTTTGGATGGTAATGTTCTATCAAATCAAGATACTTCTCTTCAGTTGGTAATAGGAACAACACAGATCTACCTGACTTACCAGCTCTGGCTGTACGACCAATTCTATGCAAATGATCTTCGGTGGCAAATGGAGGATCGTATTCAATGACTGTGGAGATGTAAGGTAAATCCAAACCTCTGGATGCAACATCGGTACAGAACATAATGGTGTGTTGAGTAGATGGGGCCTTGGTGAAAGATGATAATGTAGCAGTACGTGTCTGTTGGGAAAGAGAACCATGAAGTTTGTAAATGAAGACACCTTCGCCAAGTAACGGAGAGGATAGAACTGTGGATTGTTGGTCACCTTCTTCGTCGTATTCATTTGTAGCCTTGTTCAATTTTTTCCCATCCTTAGAGAAGACTTGGAAATGGAAATCAACAGAATCAGAACATGATAAGAAAATCATGGTTCTTGAACCTTCAGTTTGTACCTTGACAATGTTCTTCAAGACAGAAGCTAAAGAAACCAATCTCAACTTTGGAGGAGTGACACAGATCTGTTGTAACAATTGATCTGGGGCAGCAATGTGGTCCATCAGTTCTAAATCCTCAACGTCTGGAACTGAGCTTGGAGTTATGGTCTCAGCATCAACCAAGGAGATCTCACCAAGCTTCTTAACGTTACCTTTGATAGTGGCAGAACATAATACATTGATTCTTCTCTTTGGGAGAGTTGGAAACATTTTAACAGTGGCGGAAATTCTAGAACTGCTTTCGATATCCTTGACAATCTTCGTGATGGTTTCTTCAAACCCAAGTTCCATCAATTTATCACCTTCGTCAAGAACAACAAATCTAATGTTGGACAAATCAAGTCTTTCCGTGTTCTCGATATGATCAGCCAATCTACCTGGAGTGGCAACTAGAATATTAACACCCTTACGCAACCTGGCCTTTTCAGACTTCTTCTTCTCACCACCAATGACAATACCAGGAACAATACGGTGACAACATCTTGTCAACGTTTCCAGAACAGAGTATATCTGCGTGGCCAATTCTCTGGTTGGTGCTAAGATTAGCGCAAAAATACCAGAGGTACGGTTTAACGATTCAACTTCCATAAGCTTTTGGAAAATTGGTAAGACAAAGGCTAAGGTTTTACCAGAACCTGTTTGAGCTTGGACGAAAAGATCACGTTCTCTGGTTAAAAGTCGAGGCAAAACGGATCTTTGAATCTTCGTAGGATTGGTGAGCTTCATGTTTTCAGTAAGTTGCTTCGAGATAATTTCATTCATTCCTAACCCTGGGAATGTGGTAGAATCAGCCAATGGAGCGTTGGAAGGAGCATGTGTCTCCATCTCATTGTCATAGTCTCTGGCCGTGATCTCAGAGTTAGATGTGAATAATGAGGAAACAAACGTGTTGTTCTTGCCTGGTACACCTTTACCTTCGACATAACGTGCTTGTTTGTTTGGACCTTTATTTTCTTCATCTTCCGTTGATGGTCTCTTCTTACGGTTTTCAGCTGGATATAAGTGCTTGGATTTGATGGTTTGTTCATCTTTAGAAGTAGAAGCAGAACCAGATCCAGTCACAGGTTCCTTTGGTGTCGGTATTCTTTTGGCAACGGCTGTGGAATTGGCACTTGATATATTTTCCTTCTTTGGTTTATTAACAATACCACGATTTGATAATTGGGCTTTACGGCGGTCTTTCCATTTACCACCTGTAGATTTTGAGCTTGGTTTATTTACAGGAGCTGAAGTTGTATCATTACTGATATTCAAAAAGAAATCGTCATCCATCTTGCTTTTTGTTAAAAATGGTCTTTAAAGGAAGATAATAATACAAAGTATAATGAATCAGTATTACGTATCTGAGATGACCTATATAAAAAAATATTTATCTTGTGCAAAATATATATTTCATATCCGGGGATATAAAGTACCAAATCACGTGATCAATATAATATGATTAGCAGTATACATATAGTTCCGAGATACTATTGCTATCGGAATAGGTCATGATCATCATGAGCCATATCTAAACCTATATTTTTCCTGATAAAATACAACTATAATTAATTAAGACTGCTATCTCTCCTTATAATTTCATAAGCATCACTAATAACCTCCGTTGTCGTCGACTCCTTGTAACTCAATAAGATCTCAGGGTTCTTTAAGTTGGCAATGTCAATTTCATAATCTCTCTTCCAGTTAATAGTGGGACACTTAACAACTACTCCTTTGTAGCTGATCTCATCAATGTACGACTTCTTAGACTCTAACTGTTGACAAATTTCCTTCAATTCAGTCCCTGATTTGAGTTTAGATTTAAATTCTTTCAAATCGTTAATATCTTCCTTTACCCTATTAAGGCGAGAGTTTAGTAGACTCAGTGCACTTGAGAGAGCCTGATGGTCAACATTATCATCTAATGGTGTTTTCTGAAATACCGAGAGTTTTGTCTGAATAGGATCCGTTGAAGACTCGGTAGTGTTAGTGTTGTACTGGTCAGCAATTTCGAGAGAAGCGTTATCCAGTTTCTCTGATATTTCATCGTGATGTCTCTTTCTCTTGTTAGCTTCATTTAATTTGACTGGTCTGTCTGTTATGATGGTGGGGTTTTGTTTTCCTATCTCAGGTGGATTGATATCGCTAGTAATATTCTCAATTTTGATGTTTATCGGAGCTACATCACTGTTTGTTGTTGTGGGGATGTTAATGTTTGGTTTCTCTATCTTTCTTGTGTTTGTGGTTGATTCATTATCCGACATTATTGAATGTGTTTGATTCAAGCTATTCGATTCTCATGTTAGAGGTACTGACTTGAAAGATATATGGTAAGGAAATATGGCAAAAATTCATTAAAATCTCGATTGCAACACAATTTCCCATCTCCAATCTGTCAGATTTTAGGGGTTTAATGTTGCGTGTGTCACGTGTGATTTTCTATATGGAGTAAATTGACACATCCACGTGATTAACTACTAAAATCGAAGTTAAAATGCATTAAAAATATTAGTTCATCAAACTCTATATTGAATTAACATCACTTAAATAGTCAGAATATAATTTGTTCTACGTCCATGAAAATCAACAGGAATTTCGAAGTCTCAGAAGATTTATTTTGGTAAACCAGTGGTTTCATCAATCAAACATAAGTCAGTGTTTTGAGGGCCTGGGCCAGCTTCAGTAAGGATAACTCTAGAAACACCCTTGTATAATTCCTCATCAATAGCGAAGTTTAATTTCTCGTTGATGCTTTGGAAGTCAGCGGTGAATGCAGCCAAGCTCTCAGCGTTGTACTTAGATTCCCAACCAGAAACTTGTCCGAATAACTTGTAAAGGAAAGCAAATAGCTTACCTTCATTTTCAGATTCGTAGTAGATAACGGCATTTGGACCAGCATCGAATGTGTAAGCGGCGATTGTTTCGCCGTAGAATTCGTTGATAGCATGAACTAACTTGATGATCTTCTTAGAAGTGTCGTTTAAGTAGAAGATTGGTGGGTAAGAATCGAGACATGTGGCATGGAAAGAGTTGGAATCCTTCATGGTTAATTCAGCAAAGACTGGGAAGTTCTTTTCAACGATAGACTTCTTCATTTCTTCGAATCTGGCTGGAACAACTTCCTTGATTCTCCATTGGAATAAGTCAGAAGTATGAACAGTTGTTTGCATACCAGAAGTGGAAGGAGTATCCTTCTTATCAGCACTAACAACAAGGATAACAGCCTTCATGTTAGACCAGTGTTCTAATGGGGCAACTTCAACAGCCTTGGAATCAGAACCATCTTCTTCAACACCCATTTCCCAAGCAACGTAACCACCGAATAAGGAACGACAGGCAGAGCCCGAACCCTTTCTGGCGATCTTGGATATTTCAGACATTGATTGAGGCAATTGGTACAACTTAGCAATAGCAACGACTAAAGCTGAGAAACCGGCAGCAGAAGAAGCTAAACCAGCAGCGGTTGGGAAGTTGTTCTCAGAGACAATGTGTAACTTCCATTGAGAGAACTTTGGTAAGGTGCTGTCTTGGGATTCTAACTCGGCTCTTAATTGTCTCAAGTCAGCTAAACAGTTCTGGGTTCTCTCAGAAGCAAGGGATTCTAATTTACCGTTTAACCACAATTGATCTTCAGTGAAGGTTTCAGAGGTAGCGACAGAAGTCAAAGTACGAAGATCATCTTGAGATAATGTGACAGAGATGGATGAGTTGGTTGGTAGGTTAAGAGTCTTATCTCTCTTACCCCAGTACTTAAGGGTCTTTGTAAAGCTGGTGTTAGTATTTGGTTGTTATTAAACTCTAAGGACATTCTCTTATCATAGATCTAAGGAGACATTTCGTAAAGAAGAAATAAATAGTAGAAACTTACAGCAATATTGACAGGAGCTGTAGTAGAGGCAATGTACATGGTAACTGTAGTTGGAGGGTGATGACTGGAACCTTTGAAACCTTTTGGAGTTAGAGAATCAATGCTTGGTATAACCTCAGAAATGTCAGCTTTTGAATCTAGGAATTTTCATGAATTGAGATTTTCGCGTTGCAGTATTGTGGTCTGAACATGTGACATGTGATGACTGCCACCTGAAGCACGTGGAGTCTTACTAGGGCTTGCAGTGCCTGGTAGTGGAGAATCGCGATTCGCGCGATCAGGCCAATTATATAGAAGTGATAGTGGTCGATAATATCTCATAAGGTATATATATCTCTGATCAGGATCCGTTAGAAACATACTAAATTCTTGTTGCCGTGAAGATATTCTATTAAGGTCTAAATCCAAAAAAAAAAAGTATAAAAATACTGTCAGATATATGAATCGTTGTTGAAGAAAAGTCTAATCCATCGAGAAACTAAATCATTGATTTCTAGAATTTCATCTGTCATCATTCCAGAGAGATATGTTTTTATCCATTCCTAGTAGTGCCTCTATTCTAAGGTTAAATACGCCCAAACTGGGTTTATTGAAGAGTGCTAGATCACTTAGAAAGTCAATCGCAATCACCCAATTAATTCGTCTTAAATCCACATCAAATGACAGTCAATCCAAACTTGTCTCACCTCCAGCGTCTAAACCAAATTCAACACCGTTAGCAGAGCCAATATTCACAGCTGAAGAACGTCTAGCAGCTGCAGAGGCTCGAATTGCCGGCCTTGGTCCTATTGTTGGACGTCTTCCAACGAAATGGATTCCTTATGCTGAATTGATGCGTTTGGAGAAACCTGTTGGGACTTGGCTACTTTTGATTCCATGTACTTGGTCAATCTTGATTGCAGCTATCCAAACCACGGCCCCATTAATGCTTACTTGTAAGACATTAGGGATTTTTGCATTTGGTGCTATTGTGATGAGAGGGTTTGGATGCACAATTAATGATTTGCTTGATCGTAATTTGGATAACCAAGTGGCCAGAACTATAGAAAGACCATTGGCATCTAGGAGAGTTTCAGTAAAACAGGCTTTGGTCTTTGGTGGTGCTCAACTCGGTGTTGGCTTGTCTGTCTTACTACAGCTGCCTTGGGATTGTTTCTACATTGGTGCTGCCTCTTTGTTGCCTGTCTGTACTTATCCACTTTTCAAAAGATTCACATATTATCCACAAGCTGTTCTTTCGTTTGCTTTCAATTGGGGTGCCATTTTGGGGTTCCCTGCTATGGGTCTCATTGATTGGAGTGTGATGGTTCCCTTATTTGCATCCTCTTTCTGTTGGACCATGGTCTATGATACTATCTACGCACACCAAGACAAGAAATTCGATATCAAGGCAGGTATCAAATCCACAGCATTAGCTTGGGGAGAAAGCTCTAAGAAGATATTTACCGGGTTGACCGTTACCCAGTTAGGTCTTCTTGGTTTAGCAGGTTGGAATGCTGGTATTATTGCCATGCCAGGCTTCATCATGGGTGGTTCAATCTTTGCGTACAAATTATTCGAAATGATTAAGAAGGTTGATCTAGACGACCCAAAGAACTGTTGGGGATTCTTCTTGGCCAATATCAAATACGGATTCTATGTTACTTTTGGTCTGGGGTTTGACTACATTCTAAGCTTGTTTGGGTTCTGGTAGATATTGAACTAATACTAAATATCATAAACATATACGAGTCATACAAATAAACATTCAGATTAGATCACTTAACTCACCAAATACGAAACTATAGTCATCTGCGGTTAAGATCTGGTCAAGATATTGAAGACCATCTACTCTTAACTCAGGTACCGTTTCCATTTGTGATGTTGTCAATTGTTGGCCTCCTTGCCCAACTAAAGAATGGATTGAGATCGAGTTTGAATCAGGCCATTGTAGACAGTTGTTTCCAGTTACAACTGTGGCATTTGATGGGACCGGGTTGGAAGGGAGGAAGAAGAAATTATTCAAGTCGTTCTGAGTTATTTCACCTTGGTGTTGTCCTCCTGGTGGTACATACGGAGAAGTTGAAACATCAATGGTGTTACTGTTCAAAGGACGACTCTGTTCACTGACCGGGTCGTAATAAACACCCTGCAGGTGAGGTTGCTTGGTTGAAGCCTGTGGGGTGTAGATGGGTTTGAGGATACTCAAAACATCCACTGATAGGATTTTGATGAGATGTTGCAGTTCTTGAGGGACAAAGAGCATTGCGTAGTTATCTTTAGGAATAGCACCTATCTTCAAATCGTAGAAATGCTTGAACAAAGCGTTTTTTGGAGCTGCTGATTTGAAGAGCTTCAAATCAGGATTCATGAAATTGAAATCACGTAATTCTTTAAGGAAGAGATTAACAGCGACCAGATTTCTACTGAGGTTGTAGTTACCAACGCTTAATCTAGCCAGAACACCAGAAACTGAATCAATGATTGAATATACCTTGGAGATCAACTCTTCCACCAGACCCATCTTTTCTAGAATCTTAGGATTGGCTTTACCACCAACAGAAGCCGCTTTTTTAAAGGTCTGTTTGGTATGGATCAATCGGGAATTTACACTCGCCAACATGATCAAAGCCTTTGAAACTGCCTGAGAGGCCAAAGGTCTAATGATGAAACTGAACTCTTGTGTGTGATGGTGGCCTTCTTCATTTGAAGCAAAGTAATGATTTTCGTTAAAGAGAATATTGATAAGCGTTTCGTGGATTTTAGTGCAATGGTGAAGAACTTGCACAAGATAAGTGAATGTTTGCTTTGAATTTCCATTCACTTCAAAGTGTGTTAAAAGCTGATTGTTCAAATTGAGAAGTATCATCTGGATTTCAATAAAGTAAGAAAGCTTCTTGACCTTTCCATAAATTGGCAATTCTTGGTTCAAGATTTCACGTGGTGTTCCGATCTTAAATTCAGAGAAGTTTTCTAACATTTGGATTAGTCTTAAGATGTCAATGACAGAAGGAGAGTTATGAATGTTCAACATCTTTGATGAAAACTTCCTATAAAGTTGGTTCTTCTCTTCTAATAGCTTATAGTCTTGGGAAACCCAGGAATCCACATTGTCATCGTTCTCATCTTCGATAGGTAACGGGACATCGTACGATCTATCGTCCACACAATTCAAATGTTCCCCTGAAAAAACAGATTGGTTGCAGTCCATCTCAATCAGTTTGTGCCATAGCTTACGACAACTTTGGGCCGTTTCATTTCTTCTCTGGGTCACATCCTCGTTCAATTCTGTGAAGATATATGGATTTCTATGAATACCAACTGAATAACTCATAGAGAATAGTAAACCCAGCGAGATGTGCCCTCCTGATTGGTCTGAGACGTAGTCATCTTCTGGTGAATATCCGTAGTACAAGCTTAGGAATAAGGTCAATTGAACCACTCTCAACCCGTACGACTTCCTTAAAAATTGATAACTAGCAAGGCATTCCTTGGCCAGTTGGATTACAGGGGCATCCACTGGTGTTTCTTTAAGAGTTGCAAACCTAGTGTCTTCCAGTTCTTCGGGAGTTAAGGAAATATATGAGAGTCTTAAGATGATTAAAAGAATACCAACCAATGCTAAGGCCTCTTTGTCGTGATCAAGTGTTAATTTGTCAATTCTGCTCTTTACGAAGGTGGTCTCAATGATCTTATTCAGATCCACAAAGAACACATTTTCATTGATAAGTGGGAAATAAGGATAAAGAACTCTGAAGAACCTCACAAGCAACTTCATGATGGTTCTCTTATCTGGCAAAACTTCCATGATCTTCTCATCCAATGACTTCATGCTAACACGTAATTCAAGACTAGTCTGTTTATCTTTCACCTTCTGCTTCCTAAGATCAATGAACCCAGTGAGAAACCTGTTGTCGGTGACAACTTCGTTAGCAATTGGATCCTTGACAAAGTTTTCATGTGTTGCAGTATTCTTGGCTTCTAAACGTTTCCAAATACTCAGCCAGACCACTTTTGAATAACGATCACTTCTGAGGAGAGATGCTGCTGAGAACGGACCATTGTGTTCAAGTCGGCCTTTCTTCACCAGGACAGGAAGATAATCAAAGATATCCACCTTCTCATTCTGATCGAAATCAGTGACATCAATAGCTGGGTACAATGGTCCCGGTAAGTTTCTAGATGCTTGTTGATGGGATAAATTCACATCAACAAATGGAAACTTGGACTCGCTCCCCTGAGACTCCAATAGACGAACCCTATTAATCAATTCCTGAACAGTATCCTTAACATCACGAGGAAGGCCGTCCATTTGGCTAAGAATGCCACCATACGATTCCGGATGTTGATGTTTAGATCTCTTTGTCTCGTTGGCCCAGCTTGGCTCTTCGTATTCACACAGATGGGCAAATTCGGCCTTCACACAAGCACTGCATGTTGGTCTTTTCCTATCACATTTGACTTTCTTCTTACGACAAACAGAACAGGATGTTGCAATACGTGCTCGTTTCTTGCTGTTATTGTTATTGTTGTCGCTACTACAACCCGCTTGTTGTTCAGTATCGTCTTGGTTGGGTGTGTCGTGTTCTGGATCTGCGGCCGATGGTGTTGAAGCAGATAGACCTTGTGGGGTGACTGTCTCTGTTGATTCCGCTACTGTTGGACTCTCGTTGGCCATTTCTGAGTTTTACAACGTGTCAGTCATTGATGATGTTGATTGCTTGTTACTCCATACTTCGTACTTGAAAATAGAGGGTTTAATTCTATCTGTCTCCCAATCACGTGTAAGCATTTGGAAACTTTGGAATCAGAACGTTAACACACTCCTCTAATCATCTTAAAGTGTGAGGGATCAGTGTCTAATTCCATAATAAATTATATACAAAATATTACTTGATACATCAATTGATCAATTTTCATAGTTTAAACATCTAAGTTCTCCAAAACCTCTTCGATCCTGTTGAACATCCCCATAATCACAGTCTTGCTTTCAACGCATCTTCTCAATGACAACTTTATTCCCTGTAATTCCGTGGTATCAAAGACTTCTTTGACAAGTTCTTTATTATGACAATATAGCAAACCAACAACTAAAGAATAAAATGGCATTGATTCTTCTGAGATAGACCAGTTTGTTGAATTGACTTTAGATATTGAAATTAGAGCTTGTTCTATGGCCTGTGGAGATGTTTCGAGAAGCTTTAATAGCAAGCCGAATAACAACGGTTGAAGTTCAGAAGATGGTTCTTGCGAAGAATTCATTAAGATATCGACAATCTTTGAGGTTTGGTTGTTGTTAAATAGTGGGTCTGTTGTTGTTCGTTTTGAAGCTATGATGATTAGGATTCTAACAATGAAGATCTTTGATGGGACCAAGTGATCTTGTTTCAAATTAAGAAGATTGATGGAAGCAGATATCAAGATCTCAACAAAAGATTCAACAGATTCCAAATCAGCAATGTTCTTCTCAAGAAGGATTAACAGTAGATTGACCGTACTGGCACTCTTCTGATCCTTGAATTCCACAGCACTGAGATACTTCAAAACAGAATGACATAGCGATTTGTTTAGAAAGAACCCATTTGAGCATAGCAAAGATATACCAAGAAACGCAGCAGTATAACTCGGATCCAACATTTCTCTGAAGTCCTTAAATTTCTGAGGAGCACTTTCCTTACCTTTGTCAGTCTTCAATTTTTCCTTTTTATTTCTCAGCTTAGAAATTGCCTCCTTAGTGTCACCATCAGCTTCCTCCTTCATTGAAACCAATTTCTTAACCAGTCCAACCAATGAATCGTTACCATTGAAATCCAATATCGTAGACGTAGTAGGTTTTTCGTGGCCATCACAGACCACAGCAAGTACGAAGCCTAATACGAAACAAACATTATCTTCGTCCATGAAGTCCTTTATGAGTCCTTCGCAAGCTGATAGAATCTCAATAAGACCATTTGTTTTAGAAAATTGAAGGAATTGGGGATCATCGTGCAATCGTATTGCTAATCCGATCAAATCTGAGAGTTTGGATTGAATGTTTCTCTTGGATTTGCATTTGGGTTTGGAATTAGAGCTGAGTTTTGGTGAGAGATTCTCCAATAGGAAATTTAAGTCGTCTTGATATTGTGTTTGAGTTCCTTGAAGCTTCAAATTGGAGATGGATCCCTTGAACGACTGTATCATTTTGGGGGGTGCGACGCCATTCTTACTTCTCAATCCTGAAAATATTCTGTCTTTATGAGTACCTTGGTCTAATTCTTCATCATCAGAAAACATTTCCTCTCTCTCATCTTCCTCATTATTCTCTTCAGCCTGCTTCCCTTCTTCTTGGTCAAATCCTTCCATCTCATCATGATCTAACCGGTACGTTCTCATACTTCCATAAGTACTAGCCATCCTATCACACTTTTTGACAACGTTTATCTTGGGAGCTTTCAAATCATCTTTGCTAGTCTCTTCAAGAATAGTGTTTTCAACCAATGAAGACATTATGAACGATGACATGTTGTCATTGGTGTAAGAAGTTTCACAAGAGACACTTTCGTTGTGCAATTGGGTAGAGTCTCCAAAATTGAGATCAATGTCAAAGTTGATTTTGGTTTTCTTAACGTCATAACACCCCTTATTTTTGTTGATGTTGCTATCATTTGTAGGTTCAATGATAGTGTCCAACTGATCTAGAAAATCCCAGGTCTTTTCTTCATTATTGTCTTTAGGGAATCGAAGTTTTCTAACCACTTTAAACTCCTTTGGAAGATCTGAGATTTCTTCTACTGCGTTTATCGAGAATGGGGATTTCTTGTTCTTTGACGGAGACTTGGTAATCCGATCCAATAGCGTCCAAGGATCTTCTATTGATGGATTTGAGATTGTTTTGGAACCTTTGGTAATATTAATTTCTGTGTTCACTCTCTTTCCAATTGGTTTAGAGTTCTGAATCTCTGATGAAGTATTGATCAATTGACCAGTCACTGGTTTAGCTTCAGCTTTAAGATCAAAATGTTCTTCTTCTTCTTCTTCTCCTCCTCCTCCTCCTTTCCTTTCACAGTGTTTCCGCCTTTTCTTAACAAGGGGTTGTATAGGGGATATTTCTTTCAGGGAGAATAATCCAACTGTTTGATCTTCATCTTTTTGTGTTTTGTCTTTGTCTATTGGTAATTTTGAAAAGGTAACAGACGGCTGAAGAAATCTCTCTGGAGATAACTCAAACTTGGAATTCTTTACACAACCGCTTGTTGGATCCTTCAAGATTGATCTTTTGGATTTCCTACCATACATATCACGATGTACTTAGATATTTATCTGGTGATCTACAAGATTGACTCTTAAGATGATGTCTAAGTAGGGTTAGGGAATGACGGTTTGGCACATGGATTAATAATTCTTTAAAATACAGGCTCCTTCAAGCTGATCAGTTTTAGCGTTCTGTATACAACATTATTCCGTTCGATTTTGTATTTTCCGGTGGGGAATTTCAGTGACACTCTGCTTTTAGGTCGTCGCCACAATTAAATATCTGCTTTTTTCTAGCATCAGTTTTTTTATCAATTGGATCAGTTTATTATTTGGCTACCAATACCCATAGAATGATCTCCTGTAGTATTGAAGATCTAATAGTCCTTGAATTACAAATTCTAGTCCTTTTTAATCGATTTTCCACATTTAAAGCAAGTCACGTGATAAAACATCAGGAATTAGAAAAGAGATCACGTGTATCTTGTTCTTCGTCATATGTAAATCATCATTCTTCTTTACAGGTACTGTAAGAAATAAGAAGATTGACACGTAAAACTTTTGATGATAATTTCTGGAGTTATAATTGACTAATTGTATTAAAGGTTCTAAACTATATGTTTGGAGAATGCATCGAGATTGTTGTACGACTTTTTTTATGTGTGCTCATACCCTTACCAACATTTCATATTTATTTCATTTTTATACATGATTTGCACCCAATCTCTTTCCAATTTCCTTCCTATTCTATTTTTATTATGCTAGATCTGAGAATAGTAGCCAAATCGTACCTCTCATAACAGCAAGTCTGATCCGATGGGCTTTTCCCGCCTTGTTATCGGTTACACCTCTGTCTCCTTGGACAGTCTTTTTCTTTCCTGCCGGAGATACTTGAGAACTTTTTTTTTTTCAATAAACGTTTCAATTAAAATATATAAAACTAATAACACACAAATCTAATTTAACTTATAACTTCTATAAAGAACACCAAACTTCCAATTCAACGATTCCAAATATTTCTTCATTTCAAACTTCTTAGCTTGAGATTTTCAAATTTAAGTTGTTGCCAACCTTAACATTCATATAAGAGCAATCAATGGATTTCAATTATCTATTGAATGTTCACCTGTAATCTCAAAGAAGTAAGAAACCTTCCATATTCTTCTATGCCGTTAAATATCAATCTGATTTCAAAATTATCAGCTGTTCTTCTTTTTTTTTATCAACAATACAACTGGTCGCTTATTGAACATCCAGCCACCAACTAGCAGAACAATCTCATCTTTACACAGGTACAGATTCGGGGGCAGTGGCTCAATGGTAGAGCTTTCGACTCCAGTTTAGAAACCTGGCATTTATTTGATTATTCAGAAGATGTAAGGAATTGAGTGTAATCGAATGGTTGCAGGTTCAATTCCTGTCTGCCTCACGTATCTTTTTTTTGGCTAGGTCAAAATTTTATAAAATTTTATTATTTTTATTAAGTTTTTTTATATACGATATTTACACTTTATCAACTTTTTTGGACGAGGGTTTTTGTTGGCCCTTGACAATCTGAATAATATCTTTAATATCTTTCTTAACCGTCTTATTGGAAGAAGCAATTTCGTGTTTCTTCTTATCTTTATTTTCCTTTGATCTTTCAGTAGCTTCCTTCAACTTCTGGGCGTAAGATTGACCCCTTTCAGCTTCTTCTAAGGTCTCTTTACCAAATAAGACATCAAAAACACGACCATCGCCCCAGAACCACCCGTTTCTATCAACCATCCAATACCCAAATTTACGGTCGGATTCCTTTAATAGGAAGAAAAAAGTTGAGCGATCATGTGTACCGTAGTAACCGTTTCTGGTGAAGATTTTAGATCTGTGTGATCTCTGTAGAGAATCCAAGGGTAATGTGTAAACAGGTGTTGTTCCTCCAGGTAGCAATGGATGTGATGTGAACTTAACCAAGGCTTGGGATCCAGCCTTCTTGTTTGCTGGAATGTACCAGATTCTTCGAATGAGACGTGTAGGCAAACTCAATGAGGCGTATACTACACCCATGGCAACACCAGATATCACAGAGCACATCCCCAATCTACCCAAGAACATTAGAAGGTCATCATCGTCAAGGTAGATGTTCCAAACCGCACGATAACCCCAGTCTGTGAATGACAACCCATAGACTGAAAAAATGAAAGCCATGACACCGCCTACAAAGAAGTAGAGTTTGTGTGGTTCAGCTTCGTATATAAGTTCTGGCTTTGATTTCTTGTTTAGAATCTCTAACATGGTACGGAGATTTGTGTTGGCTGAGGTTGGGACACCAGGCTTTGGGGCCAATGTCTGAGTGCTACTGCGTAACGGGAAAGATGGAAGACGAGATAATAGTGAGTTGGATTGTTCTGTTTCACCAGGAATATTCTTATGAGTATTGCCTGAAAGTTTCTGTGGTGCTTTGGATAGATCCGTTTTTGCTTGGGATTGTTGACGAGTTAAGTTCGAACTGAATCTAATGGCATTTGTGGATGGACTGAGGATAAAACGATAAGCTTTTGAGATGGTTTTAGAGGGAAAGCATCCTCTTGAGGCCAACTGTCTGATCCCAATGAATGATTGGAGAGAACTCATATCAGTGGGTTTTTTTTAGAAAAACAAAAAAAGGTGTTACCGCAAAGTGGCATCAGATTAATGTATATAGTGTTGTCCCAATGTTGTGTGATAAATCTTTTGGAATCTAAGATTTCGGAGCGTTTGGAAATTGCACAATTTTTTGTAGCCTTCTGCAGGCCCGAAATAGCCCTAATTTCACACCTTTTCCTTGATTTCGAGGAAGGTAGGGCCGCTGCGGCTTAGCAGGCCCAACTGACGAGTAAGAGGAACTGTAGGGACGAAGCTACGTTAAAACTGAGTCTTTAGACTAAGTTGTACGTTGGTGAGCCCGGAATATATGGTATTTAAGGAGACTTATCTCTATATAAACTTGAATTTTTGGTGCGAAAATTACCCTTTTTAAGTGGGCATTGAGCCACGATCATGGCACTCGCACCTTGTCAGCTGTTTGACAGAGAAACCGAGCGTCAACCATACACACTACAAACACAAAATGATTCAATTACAATACTCAAATTTACTCACTGGAACCTATTGATGATTCTGGATCATATCCAAATTTCTTTAATCATAGCTTTTTATTTGTTCAAACAAAGGTGGTATTTTCTATGGTTCTTTCATAGTGGTTGGCGAATTGTTATTCCATGGACATTCAAAACATTTTAAGTTTTAACTGAGATAAGTCTTAAGCTTGTTACCATCGTGCTTCGTATAAAAACCATTTATCATAAGATCAGCATTAGATATCTTGTAGCATAGTAACTGTATTAGGTAACGTATTCTAATTTTTGAAATCTGCTTCCTGCAAGCCTTATTCATTCATGCAGAATTATCTTATTAAATGTAAGGACTAATGACTTGTAAGGCTTTCCTAATCATAAATACTAGGCCACCCGGTTGTAACTTGTAGGTTGGTAGGTAGTAGGTACTAGATAGTAGGTACTGGTTGTGTTATAAGGATTCAGAACTATGATGTCCCCTATGTTCACGTGACCTGGGCCTCAAATTTCAGCAATTTGGCCTTTGAACTTTGAACTTTGAATGCTGGCTGGCTTATAATTTAATTAATATGTACAATTCGCGTTTTTAAGATCTGTGAATCGGCTGGGATCTGAAGAGCCTTACATCAACCCACAGACAATATTAGTAGGCCAGCACTAATTTAAGGTAGATTATTTGCCAGCATTCATCATTTGTTGGATCATCATGATGTTTCTTTGACATTTGGCTTTAAGTATATAAAGTCTCCTTGAGATCCCAAAAATCAAATATGTCTGTTCCCCTCAGATCTTCTTTCATTGGTCCATCATCAGCAAACACATTCATACAAACTTCAAAATGGTTTCCTTTCTCAAATCCACTATTCTATTAGCATCCGCTGTCTCAGCCCAATTATACAGCAACTCTTCTTCTTCTTCTTCAAGTGATCAGTTCATCTACTCTCCATCTTCTACCTCTGACTCTGCATCTGCCTCTGCTACTCCGGTCGATGTTTCCTTCAAGGGTGCTCTTGAAAACGGTTCTCCATCTTTCAAGTTGACCTTACCAGGTAACTGGAACAGCATGTACTCTTTCGAATTAGTTGGTGAAGCTGCCTCCAACTTTGTCTACACTGGTGCTGTTCTTTCCTTAAATGGCCAAAGTCAATCCGCTGCTGTTTCTGTCAGTTCTACAAACTTTGATGTTCAATACGATGTTCCACAAGACTTAAGTGTGTTTGACGCTGTTGTCGTTGATATCAATGCTATTGCCTCTGGAGAAGCTCCATACTCTCAATCTGTTGTTTTGGCTGTTACCTTACCAGATGATTCCACCTTAGCTAAGAGACAACATGTTGAATACTTGACTTTAGCTGCTGTTATTTCTCAAGATGCCTTTACTACCACTACCATTGGTTCTGCTTCTACCTCTGCTTCTGCTTCTGCCTCTACCTCTACTGCCACTGTCACTGACCAACAATCTACTTTTGTTACCATCACTTCTTGTTTCAACAATGCCTGTATCGAAACTCCAGTTGTTACCGGTGTCACTGTTGTTACCACCACCTTACACGGTGTTGAAACCATCTACACTACCTACTGTCCGTTGACTGCCACTACCTCTGTTGCCGGTACTGGTTCTGAAGTTACTCCAGCCGCTAGTACTTCTACTTCTACTGTTTTAGATCAACAAACTACTGTTGTCACCATCACTTCTTGTTCCAACCACGCTTGTTCTGAGGTCCCAGTTACCACTGGTGTCACTGTTGTCACCTCTGTCTCTGCTGACCAGACCACTATCTACACCACCTACTGTCCTTTGACTTCTGAATCTCAAGCCACCACCACTGTCACTGGTACTACTGCCACTGCTGCCACCACTACCAACTCCAAGGGTGAGACTGTTGTTGTTTCTTCTTCTGCCACCACTATCACCGAACAAGCAACTACTTACACCTCTTACATTAAGATTACTTCCACTCTTTCAAGTGACACTACTACTGTTAAGGGTAACAGTTCTACCGCTACTCCATCATCTGTTACTGCCACTACTGGAGCCTCATCTACTACTAAGGCCACCACCATTATCTCTGCTGAAGGCTCTACTGCTAGTGTTTCAACTACTTCCACTAAGGCTACCTCTGGTACTCCAGCTGCTACTACTGGTACTCCAGATTCTACCGTTGTCGCTCCAACTACTACCACCAAGGCTACCTCTGGTACTTCTACCGTTGTCGCTTCATCTACTACTAAGGCCACCACCATTATCTCTGCTGAAGGCTCTACTGCTAGTGTTTCATCTACTTCCACTAAGGCTACCTCTGGTACTCCAGCTGCTACTACTGGTACTCCAGATTCTACTGTTGTCGCTCCAACTACCACCACTATTGTTTCTGCTGATGTTTCTACCACTGGTGTTCCAACTACCACTAAGGCTACCTCTGGTACTGCTGTCATTAATACCACCTCCACCTCCTCTCTAGCTGTGGCCACTACTACCAACTCTAAGGGTCAAACTGTTGTTGTTTCCTCTTCCTCTACTGTCATCACTCAACAAGATACTACTTACACTACCTACATTAAGGTTACCTCTACTGTTGCTAGCAGTACCGGTACTACTATTGTCACCACTCCAGTTTCTCCTACTACTGCCACCCCAGTCACCCCAGTTGCTCCAGTTACTACTACTGGTACCACTGTCACCCCAGTCTCTCCAGTTACTACTACTGCAGCTTCTGTTACCCTAGTTACTCCAGTCACTACCACCAACTCCAATGGTCAAACTGTTGTCTTCTCCTCTTCTTCCACGGTTATCACTCAACAAGACACCACCTTCACCACTTTAGTGAAGGTCACCTCCACTGCTGGTTCTGGTACTACTTTACTCCCTACTTTAGCCACTGTTTCCACCACTGAAATTTCAGGCACACCTCAAATTGTCTCTGAATACACTGGTGCTGCTGCCAATGTTCAAGCTGGTCTCTCTTTGGCCTTAGGTTCTTTCCTTTTCTTCTTGTTTTAAATGCTTTGACTTGGTGATCATGGATCAACTTATCATTCTTTAACAGACATTACTTTGGGTTTCATTTCAGTTTTCAGACTGTTTTTTCGTCTTCGTGGTAACGGCAAATATTTTCTTTGCAGGTTATTCTTTTTGTTTCTTTGGATTAATTTATCTTGTTGTTTTTTGGGTTAATAACTACTATGTGTATATAAAGATCAATATATCATTTCATTAAAAATATCTTTAGATTGAAAATCATATACAGGATATACTATTTATTATACCTCTAGCATCCTCTAAGTTGAATAAAATCAACGGCTTTTCTTGTCAATAAACTCCAATCATCTGGGGTCAAGTTTTCCTTCGATGAGTTCGCTATCGAAGGTTGAAACTTGTAGGCTTTTTGTAGTTGCTTAAAATCAGCCCCATGCTTCAACATGGAATCGTCAAGATCGTGCTCTTCTCCTTGTATTATATCCTTAAGATTGTATTCAATGATCTCATCTTTTTCGATAACCTTGATTACGATAATTCCTTTGCCATCTTCCTTGATACCAAATCTAGTGAGCGAATCGACAATATTACCACTGGACCCTAGACAGAAGATAATCTCTGAATGAATACTTCTAGTTCTAATCTTACCAGAGTTGTAATCCAGTAGAGCACGATAGCAAGCTGAAAGTAATTGCTCCTTTGAGAGAATAACATCTGGATTGACGAAAGCAAAGTTGTGAGAATCTTCACCTGAAAGAAGTTTAGACTTTATCTCAGCGCTGTTACTAACATTTTTGTAGAAGTGGATCTCAAGCTTTTGTGGGAATTGTGGTATTTGTACTGTTAACATTCTTTGCGGGTGGTTTCTTCGCAGAATATAGTTTCTTGGTCTAGACTAGTGTATGTGTGTCTTTCTAGGTTTTTTAAGAAATATTATAAATTTGGTTTTCATCCATAATAATCACGTGATTTTAACAAGGATGGGGAATCGGGATAGAGCGATCACGGGTTTACTAGTAAATTGGACAATGCCTAGTAGTCCCATAAACTATCAATTTTAATAGTTTCTGGGGTGATCTCGAGATCTACTGGTTTATTTAGAGTTGACTTTGTAAATACAGGTGAATAATAAATCTTGTATTTGGGATGAAAGTATATATGTTTTCGAATTCAACTTTTGCCTCTCTTGAGAAAATTACTTGTACTGTTCAAGAGCTTGTTGAATATGTTGAGGATTGGCACCAACAATCTTACCAATTGGGGTCCCATCTTTGAAGAAAATAAATGTTGGCATGGCAGAAACACCGTATTCTTGGGCAATTTCAGTAGATTCGTCAACATCCACCTTGAGGAATTGAACATCTTCTTTGTATTTCTCGGCAAACTTTTCTAAGACAGGAGAAATAGCGACACATGGACCACACCATGTCGCATAGAAATCAGTCAAGGTTAGCTTAGGAGATTTGATAAGCTCTTGGAAGGATTCCAAAGTCTTAACTTCTTTGAGAAGGGAGTTTGGAGTTGAAGAAACAAAACGGACACCTGTTGGAATGGTTCTAGTGATGTTGGAAAATGGTAATCTTCTGGCTGTAATTTGTGTGATACCTCTAAGTCCGATCATTGTTTTCTGTGTTTAAATTAAGATGTGTGGTCAACTATAGGCATAAGTAGGAGATTCTTGTGGAGAAATCAAGGCGCCTATGATAAATTCATTTTTGAGAGTTCTCAGATCAGTGATTTGATTATTTGATGTATGCTGTCCGTACCGAATGCAAGGAAATTATAGAATCTTAAAAAAGTTTTAAGCTTGTGCTTCATCGCACTAGCTAGATGTCCTGTATAATAGTTTGAGGGTTAATAACTCTCCGAGCTTTATAAAATCTAGTTAAAATGGTTACCTTTTCCTGTGAAGTAAGTCACTTTCTGGAGGGGAAGCTCTCAAATCTACTTTTTCAAGTATGCTAACTCCACAATAGGCCTGTAATGAATCTATGTTAAAGAAGAAAGCCGATCAACACACACAAAGATGTCGTGGTGCTTACTTCACATGTATTGATTGTTCCACAACATTTAACGGTAATGAATACAGACAACACACTTCATGTATAACAGAAGATCAAAAGTACCAGAAGGCATTATATAGACCAAAGAAGCAACAACAAAAGAAACAACCACAACCACAACAAAATCCAAAACCTGAAGTCGTCACTAAGAAAGATACACCTGTTGTTGTGGAATCCAATTTGGAATCCAACAGTTCCAAGTTTGACTTGAAGTCCCACAAGGGTAAGGGTCTTTACAAGGTTATCAAGAGTATGAACAAAGATCAAAAGAAAGATATTTTGAAGAGAATTACAATCACTGAAGACGGTACTTTACAATTCAAAT
Organism: Waltiozyma chaumierensis; assembly: GCA_030566875.1. Classification (NCBI taxonomy): domain Eukaryota; kingdom Fungi; phylum Ascomycota; class Saccharomycetes; order Phaffomycetales; family Wickerhamomycetaceae; genus Waltiozyma; species Waltiozyma chaumierensis. Next base: position 112,837 of record JAKUBK010000003.1, on the reverse strand, counting down.
AATGACAATTATTTCACGGTGTGTTGTATATATTAAGAAATATAGAATACTGTACGATCTATACTTGATTTCGTCTTAAATCTTCTCTAAATAACCTTGCTGTATCAATCTCTCCACGTCTGTAGATCTTGCGAAGAACCTAGAACTCTCGGTAACATCGAAAGCCCCATACTCTGTCTGGATTAACCCGACATTTTGTAGACCTCTAACCTCTATGAAAATATCCTTTGGAGGAACCAAAGGACCTGTTAAATCTATCTCAGGGAATGTGTTCTTGAAGTTTATAATATTATTTTCGTATTCTTTCAGATACTCTTCTTCATGGTGGTTGTTCATAGTGGTTTCATTGTTGTTCCATACCATATTGATGATTTTCTCAGTCCTTTGACGCTCATATGCTAAGAGACATCTCTTGTTTCTTCTCATGGCCAATTTACTGATGAATTGGAGGCACTTCTGTCGACGATCTTCCAGTATCTGTTCATCCTGAGACAGTTCATGGTTATATTCCATCGTTGACTCTGAAGCTATCATCTGTAGTTCTTTTGTTTCGTTGACAATATGACGAACAAGTTCATCTTGAAACTTGGGAAGAGTATCAAGATATTGGGTTCTTTTGGCCTCATTAACTAGCTTAAGTCCAGCGTCCCCATACATTTGGTATGTTAAATATTAGAATAAGATGATTGTCGGGGTATTATTTGAGAAAAGAGCTATGAAGTAGAATTTTTTTTGTGTTCTGCGGTATCTTTATAGCAGACGATTTGGCCTTGAATGTTCAAAATGATAATCACGAACAGCCTGAAGTCTGTAAGCCTGACGCGTAATTTTATTGTTGGCTGGGAATCTTCCAATCACGTGGTACTGGCAAAGGGTAGACTCAAGTTACAAGTTAATCCGTATCATCATATGTATTTGTATTATATCATCATGCAGCAGGTTCAGAGGGCTAAGATCCTAGATCGCGACCGTTGATGATTTATACAAGGTTATCAACAGGCTGCGGACCACGTATAGAAAATTCTTCTGCACCTCTACAAGGGCAATCACCATACTAATCTTCAACCTTCAGTTCACTCCCTCCCAAAAATAAACCTGAAAATAATGGAATCAACAGATTCATTCGCTTGTCTCTCTATTGAAGACCCTGAAGCTACTCTTAGAAAAGTTACCGATGTTGAAACTACAGATTTCGACGACTTTGTTAGTGTTAACCAATCCTTGAACACCAATTTTACCTACGCAGAAGAGAAAAACATCTACGACCAGGATGCTAAATTGAAAGCACTAGAAGCAATTGACGACTCTGTTAAGAGAATCTCACGTAGATCTTCCTCAGGAAGTCTTTTCCATCCACCTCCTCTTCCATCGATTCCAAGGGATGATCTGTCCTCCAGCAGCAGAACGACTGAAAGGGTTTCATCTGTTCCACCAAAACCATTGTCCAGAACTGGGTACAAACTCGGTTCAATCAACGAGCATGACCATGAATCTTTCAATGACACGCCATCTCCTGAATTAGTGGAGTTGTATTCTCAAATCAACGAATGCCGTAGGCTGAGAAACAAGTACCAAAGCATCTCCTTGCAACTCCCAGATCAAAACCCAAAGAATCACGATAATTGGGAAATCTATCCAGAACCTCCAAAATCTAAGTATGGTCCTGACAAGATGTTATTAAACGATGAAGTTCTTCCAGATAGCAAAACATTTGATTTCGCCAAATGCAAGATACCAGAAGCTGACGATACAGTGAAGCTGCAATGGACTTCTGACGATACTATTGAGTTTGTGGACGCTAAATCAGGGGAGAAGGTCACTCAAGATATCCCATCTCTCAAAGAGTACTACATGGATTTAGATAAGATTGTCCAGATCTCGGCCGATGGTCCAGCCAAGTCCTTCGCTTTCAGAAGATTACAATATCTCGAAGCCAGATGGAACTTGTATTCTCTTCTTAACGAGTACGAAGAAACATCAGTCTCAAAGAAAAATCCACATCGTGATTTCTATAATGTCAGAAAGGTGGATACACATGTCCATCATTCAGCATGTATGAATCAGAAGCACTTGCTTAGATTTATCAAGAGAAAAATGAAAGACAGTGCCGACGAAGAAGTTATTTTCAGAGATGGCCAGGTTTTAACTCTTGATGAAGTCTTTAAATCCTTGAATCTTTCAGCTTATGATTTATCCATTGATACTCTTGATATGCACGCCCATAAGGATACCTTCCATCGTTTTGACAAATTTAACTTGAAGTATAATCCAATCGGTGAATCTCGTTTACGTGAAATTTTCTTGAAGACCGACAATTATATCAATGGTAAATATCTTGCTGATATCACCAAAGAAGTCTTTAGCGACTTGGAGAACTCCAAGTATCAGATGTGTGAGTACCGTATTTCAATCTACGGTCGTTCAATTGATGAGTGGAATAAACTTGCTTCATGGGTCATAGATAACAACTTGGTTAGTCACAATGTAAGATGGTTGATCCAAGTACCAAGATTGTACGATATCTACAAGAAGTCCAACCAAGTGGGCTCTTTCAAGGATATTTTGAGGAATCTTTTCCAGCCACTTTTTGAAGTTTCCCAAAACCCACAGAAGTATCCAAAACTACATGTTTTCTTGCAACGTGTTATTGGTTTCGACTCTGTTGATGATGAATCCAAGATAGATCGTCGTTTCCACAAGAAATATCCAATTCCTTCTCTGTGGGATGCTTCTCAAAACCCACCCTACTCATACTACTTGTACTACATTTACGCTAACTTGGCTAGTTTGAACAATTACCGTGCCTCTCGTGGATTCAACACTTTTGTTCTAAGACCACATTCAGGTGAAGCTGGTGATCCAGAGCATTTGATCTCCGCTTATTTGACATCTGAGGGGATCTCCCATGGTATCCTATTGAGAAAGATTCCATTTGTCCAATACTTGTACTACCTTGATCAAGTTGGTGTTGCTATGTCTCCATTATCAAACAATGCCCTTTTCCTCACGTATGACAAGAATCCTTTCCCTTACTACTTCAAGAGAGGTTTGAACGTTTCATTATCCACCGATGATCCTCTACAATTCTCATACACCAGAGAACCATTGATTGAAGAGTACTCTGTTGCTGCTCAAATCTATAAGCTTTCAAATGTCGATATGTGTGAGTTGGCCAAGAACTCAGTTATGCAAAGTGGGTGGGAGAGAAAAATCAAAAAGCATTGGTTAGGTAAACAATGTGACTCTCCAGGGGTCAAGGGCAATGATGTGGAAAAGAGTAATGTTCCAGATATCAGGGCTTCTTACAGAGAAGAAACTTTGAAGACAGAGCATGATCTTATCGATTACTACTCCTCTTTAAAGAAGTAAATATGTGTCATTTACGTTTAATGTCATGTTGTTATAATACAGAGAAATGCATCATTTTAATTATGTGTAATTTGGTATCCTTAAGTTCTTTGTCCCAAGACTTTTCTGTATTAGAAATGAAAAAAAGTTTAGAAAGATCACAAATTTATTTACGATAAACCAAAGTTGAAAGAATCGGTAACTCAAACATTTAAATTTCCAACATCCAGAAAAAAGTTTATGTAATTTTTACTCAATCAACACAACAAAGCTAAACTTTGGGGCCATTCATATTCTCTGTATTACTTGAATAATCGAACGAAAACTGAAATTCAATCTCCAGCTAATGTAGTAACGGATCATTATTATTTATGAATTCTACAATCGCACACATGTCTCATATTACTTATACGTATTGATTTATTTTAATCAATATTTTAAAATTAAATTATTAAATTAAGGTAATATAAATTTTAATACTTTAATTAACTTTTAACTAAAAATATATAAACGTATATAAATAATTTTTATACAATTCTCAATATTTAAAATCTCTATCAAGTTGTACTTAACACAACACATTTGCCTAGTGAAATTAAAAACTTACATATATTAAATTTTGCCAGTTGGAAATATTTAGGTCCACGATCTAAATTTCAAAGTATGTTTTTTACCTAGCTGAATAGGCAATTCAAATGCCTTTTAATAGGTCAGAATAAAATACGTCAATCATAAATTAAACAGGCAGATGATTCTCCCAAAAACATTTCCCTTTGTGCGAACATTACCATAGTTGTTTTTATTTGTTAGTATTTGATAATTGATTCCAATTGAGAGAAAAAAAGTTTAATTGGAAAATACTCACAATTTCGGTATTGGAAAAGATCCGCTCCCGAGCTCCAAGATATAACCTCCTGGAATAGGAATTATTAGAATGTCAAAGACCTTGACCAATACCTAAGAACAAACCAAATCTGAAGTAAAAGTGTTTTGTCTAGAGAGTGAGTTTAGAGCCCATATGAGAATACACTTAAGTCGAAAAGCCTTTTATCCCCTCAAGTCATGATTCATAACATGAGGTCTTATAATTTTCATGATGGGAAACTCAGAGACGTATTAGCTTCCTTTCACCATTGGTAGACACGAAGACATTGTATAGAATCACAGCCCGAGACATTCCAATTTGGCAGCAACCGATTGTACCTTACAATAATCATATTAGACAGCCCTAAGACCAGTTGGAATAAACTGCACATTTCAAATCCAAATATTGGGTGATAATCATTAAAAGACACAATACTGGTCTTGTGAGCACAAGAACTCATCTAATCGGACTGACTCTTTTCAATTTTGACTTGGCATGAAAAGTAATCACTGAGAAACTAGCCATCGTAGAGCATACGACACAGTACCCGCTGGAGCACTGGACTTTATACTCGGTATTATGTGATTGGATTCCGGGATTCGATCTTGTATCCCAAAAACAACATAGGATCATGTTCTTGCGTACAGATACCAGATATCCTACCATGAGCACATAATAACTACTGCAATCTTTACGAGAAGCCGTATCGAATTACAAAGCTCAGTATACTCCAGCAGAACCTAAGTCGGGCATTCTAATGGTACATACAGTGGAGCCTTTGTAACCTATGTAGGTCACAAATGCACATTCTGCAAACTTCATTGGATGTGTGGATGGACCGGTTCGATTACCTTTGTTTTCTTGAATGATACCTGTTAGTCAAATAATGGGTACTCCCGAATTCTCTGGATTGCGGTGTACAACTACTCCAACATGATGAATAGGGAGTGTCAGATCTAGCAAGTTAATCTGGTCACTGCCTAATCTAAAGAAAGATACCCCAAGCAAGGGGATACATTCAAGTAGCTATTTTCTGATAGAAATATAAAAACATTGAATCAGTGAGGAAGCGGAGTGGGCTGTACAATTATATTCTATACACGCTATAGGTGGGGTCTGATCAGGATGTATTTATACATTAGTACTTTTGTATCTTTGTTTAATTCGCTCGTGTTGAATGAGAAAAAATTCGCGACTCGCGAAATAGTTTGTGAGATATTTTAAAGGATTAAATTGGTAAATACTATATATATATATATAGTTAATTACTTATATTATTACTATTATAATAAAATCGAATGAAATATAACCCAATATAATGCCGCAAAACTTTCTAAGGAGACAACCGGATCATGTGCACAAAAGGAAATCCAAAAACTAGATCCAATCGGTATGATGCTGGAAAAAAAAATAATAATAATACAATAATACATATTACAATAATAAAGTAATGTTAGTATTTTGTGAAAAAAAGAGAGTAACAGGTGACTAGAACAAAAGCTCGCGATCCAGAAACTGTTAAAGGATTTAGAATTGAGAATTTAAGTTTCTATTTCATTTAATTTTTAATTAAGAGTCAAGTTGCCTCACAAACAACAAGAATCAAACAGTTTTCTTTATCATCTTTGTAAGAAGATAATCATGTACAGTGAGCGATACCAAGAGAAAAACCCTCTGGTTCGCCCCAACACATCCCTTCTAAAGGGAATACAACAAAACCAATACGCTCCTACCTTGAGCCCTCTCAGTATCAACACATCAGATCACCTAAAGCCTCTAAGCTCCACAAGCACACATTTGGAATGCAGTGTCATTTCAGGATATGGTGTCAATGAACTTTTGGGAAGATATCGCAATTTTGCAGCTGATTCAAACTTTGAAGGTGGTAGTTTTTTAAAGCCAGCCTTTGAATTAGCCCCCCAAAAAATAAGGAGACCAGAAGACCCCTGACCTCTAAACTTAATGAATCAGAGAACAAACATCGAGGTAAGAAAATTGAGACGTCACCTATTGTTTTGGTAGGTGACTCAGGTTGTGGGAAAACCAGCTTGATAATGACGTACCTTCACAAAAGACTAATGATTGCAAGAAAGTCAACACTTTTCGAAACTTATGACAAAGTTATCAATTTTAACAACGTTGATACTTCCATAAAGCTTCAGATTTGGGACTTTCCTGGAGATGAGTATTTTGATCGTTTTCGTCCTTTGGGTTATGCGAATGCGCAAGGTGTTATAATATGTTTCAACCTTGATAGTAATGAATCCTTTAATAACATAAGGGAGAGATGGATACCTGAAATAACCGCTCACTGTCCCAAAGCATTTAGGGTAATGGTTGGAATCTCCCCGGAACCTAGAAGGAGCCCAATGTCAAAATTAAACGTTCCAAGTTACGATCAGTGCTACACATTTGCAAAGAGTCACGGGTATAAGTACATGGAGTGTTCCTTTCTGGATCAAAGAAGTTGTGCTAGTGCCTTTGAACAAATAGCCTTATGGGCCATTGATGAATTGACCAAAAACAACATAGCTTGCAAGATTTTCCCCAAATCACCACATAATTTGAAAACATTGACCCCAAGAATGATGAACAGATCCGAAAGAGGTTATGTAGGCACAGTGCAAAGTAATAAACTGTCATCTGAGATCCAGGGAACTAGTAATCTTATGGTTAAGGAAACCTCATCATCCGAAACTGAGAGTGATTTCAACAAAAAAGAAATAGAAAATTTCCGAAGTATGATGGAAGATCACAAAGATTCTGGAAATGAGTTAAAAAGACAAACCTCTTTCAGGAAGCACAACGAGAACAAATGTGAAATAATGTGAATAATCATCAAAATTTGGTAAATGCGAAACGGAAATGATCCTAAATATTATTGTTTATTCATAAATTTTTTCTAATGATACATAGTCTTGGAGTCTGGAATCTGATTAGATACACACAAGAGAATCTAATAGACTTACTGTGATGAAATGATTTTTGATCATCACGTGACTTGGAATGAAGTTGGAATTTTGGAGCGGGACACAAACAGTTACGTGTCCCTGATTGCAAGTGTGGTAACGTTGCAACGAAATGAGGGCGCAAGCTGCAAGCAATAAGTTGAGGTTGTGCTGACTCCACTCTGATCACCCACACTATCATCACCACTATATTTGCTCCGATATCAATAGTTCTACTCAGCTGGAAGGACGAATAGCACAGAAACTTAAAAATCCGACAGGTCTTTAATAATGGAAAAGATCGATCTATCTACTAACGGAAGGGATATCAACAAGGCCTATGAACAGGTTGTTAGAGGGGAAGGTGTTTCTTCAGGCTCCTGGGTAATCTTTGGCCCGGATTCCTCAAAGGCTTATCATCCAATTGAATCAGGTATTGAAATTGAAGATTTTCTCTCATCCTTTGATGATTCCCAAATTCAATTTGGGTTTGCCAGAGTCAACCCACCGGGGTCAGATGTCTTTAAGAACCTTTTGATTGGGTGGTGCCCGGATTCTGCTCCTTTAAAGTCTAGATCATCATTCGCCCAGAACTTTGCTGAGATATCCAAGCTCTTGAAGGGTTATCATGTTCAGATCACTGCCAGAGACGAAGATGATCTCGATAAGGCTGAGCTTCTATCAAGACTAAGTGCAGCAGCAGGTGCCCGTTACTCAATTCAAGCAACCAAAGCTTCGAGTCAGCTTCCACCAAGAAATCCTATTAGTTCCTCAAAGCCTGTTGTAATTAAACCATCATATTCTGTTCCAAAAACATTGATGTCAAATGCCGACCCGGAAGCTAACAAAGTGACAACCAAACCGGTTGTTACAAAGACCACTGAGTTAGCGGTCGAAAAGCAAATCTACAAATCTAAAGATACTAAATCTGACAATGACAATGACTGGGACGAACCTGCTATCGAAGAGCGTGATTTTTCAAAGGCCCCATTGCAACCAAACGTTTCAACCTGGAAGCCAATTGGAAGGGTTAACCTTCAAGATGTCATCCGTGAAGAAAATTCACGTAAGAATGCAAGCACTGAGATTGCCGACTTAAAGAAAAAGGATAAACAAAAGAAGGAGCAGGAGTTAAACGACTATTTGAAACTTAGAACAACTGCATCTTCGAACACTAAAGGTTCTTCTGATGTCAAACCATCTGAAGTCGTTTATCAGGATTCTAAGAAAACTGAATTGGTGAAGTCTGTATCCCGATTAGAAATAGCTGATGAAGAAGTTTATCACCCAAGCTCCCCAGGATCCAAAAATACATCACCTATCGATACCACTGAATTAAAGGAGCACGTGAAAGCTAATATTGACGCTATGGGCGCCGATAATCAAGAAGAGAGCGAGGATGTCATTGACTTAAAGTCAGAAAAGGTAGAATCTACTGATACTAAGTCATCCACAGAAGAAGAGATTACGGAAGCCCTACCATATGCCATTGCCGAATACGACCACGAGGCTGGGGAAGAAAACGAATTGACCTTTAATGAAGGTGATAAGATCGTCAATATAGAGTTTATTGACGAAGACTGGTGGATTGGGGAACTTGAAGAATCTGGCGCAAGAGGTCTTTTCCCTTCAAACCATGTCAGTTTAGCTTAAAGTTATCTATAAAATCCTTGTCTTCCAGCTTTCTATAGTATGTATATTTGAAAAAGAAAAAGAAAAACAACAGTTTACAACATTTATTATACCGAAGCCGTAATTTATAATCCAAATTCTGAAAGCTTCACGAGATAGGTACTTTTCGTAAAATCAGTTCTTTTATCAGCCGCTGCTTCTATCAACCCACGCGTGTGATCCAATATCATATCCAACATAGGTTTACCCGCCTTTCCAGAATCTTTTAGCATAGCTTCATTAGCAAAGTCATTCAATTTCAAGAATGACTGTGGACTTAGAAGTGCTTCATGTTCTTCACTGTCTTCTGGGTTTTGGAATGCAAGTAGAGAAAATATTTCATTGAGCTCCTTTTGAAACTCTGGAAAATCAAGGTACTCTGCTCGTAAATGCTGCCCATAATCAAGCGATTTCTCATTTTCTTTTTTGATGATGTGAGTAAGCAAAATCTGACACTTCAACCTGAAGAGAAGCTCAGGATTGTCACCGAAAAGGGTTGGAAAATTCTGGTTTATAAGTGATATTGCATTGTGAATATTATGCTTTGTGACAATTTCTTCTCTGATACGAGCACGAGTTATTAGAAGTTCGTTTACATCATCGTTATCTTCCGCATGGCCAAAATTATCAGCTAACTCTCGTGCATTATCTTGAAACAGGTGTTGATCGAATTTCTCTGAACGAAGCTCCTTTTTCAGTTCTTCGTTATATCTTTGAGCAACTTCAACAAACCCAAGGTGTTCGAAGTAATCTTTCATAATACACCCTGTCATCATTAAAACACCTTCACATGGAGGATTCTTCTCAGATTCTTCTTTGGTGGGAACTTCTGAAGATTCAGAAACAAGTAAATCAGTCTGTAAAAGTTTTGACAATACATTCTGCTTATGATCCATCACGTATTTCTCGATATCGAAGGTGAATTGATCATACTTAGATCTTCTTATCCCAAAGTTAGCAGTGATATCTGAACCATATTTAACTGCAATGACCGGAACTAATATCTGCTTGAAATCGGTAAACGCAACACCAAGATAAACACCATTTTTAACATAAAATATCTCTTCCTTGGAGTAATTGATTCCACATCCAACGACATCACCCATTTCAAACCTTCTTGTAAACTTTCTTGCAACAGAACGATTCGCACTAATTGTACCATCATTTCCATCTATGGTGTAGCTTCCCAAGTCAAACATAGTCCCTCTATTATCTGCTCTACTACCTGATAGTTTCCCCAAGGAGTCAGATGAAGCAAACCCAAAGGAGACACCACACCCATCATTAATGTGATGCTTTGATTTACCCTGGTCATTCAAGTCAGTGTTGATGTTGAGAGACTCATGTATAGTGACTTCGTAGTAGAATATGCCGGTGTTTGGGAGCACCTGATTGTCCGATCTGAAAATATGATAATCTAAATTTTGAGATAGCAAGCGATTGGTGCTGGCATGCCTCACAGTCAAATTATTGTTCATTAATAGAGGTGGGTCGTGTTCATTATGTTCTGTGTCAAGTAGTATCAATTTTGTTGGTAATGGATAATCATTTTCATTTGATTGAAATATTCTTCTATTTTGTTGTGATTCCTTGATACTTAACTCTTTATTGAGATCGTGATCCGTGCTTATGAGTAATTCAGGATCAGTGTTTTTAGAAGATTCAATTTGAGTTGTATCGAAACCTCCAATTATATCCTCATTACTAAAGATTTCGTCGTCAAAATCTCTATTACGATCTATACTTGTCATTTGATAGTCTCCTTGATTCTCTTCATCTTCATCCTGATCTTCGCCTAGATCATCATCCTGGTCATCACCCTCATCATTACCAGAAACATTACTGGTACCAATGAGATTGTTTCCAGAAAATAGAGGCATTTCCAACCCCCTTGAGCTCCTTCTTCTTCCAGTCTTGAAGATTCTTCTGATCTCAGTTCCGTATTCATTATTAACTGACACAGTCCCCTTTCTGTTTGCGAGAAATCCAGGTGATTTCCCCATAACACCCATTAAACCCAAAGTTTTAGTTTCTGTCTCTGTCTCTTGGTCGAAAACGTTAACAAAGTTTCCATTTGAGTCCAAGGATTCCTGAGGTTGGATAAGGTTGCTTCCGAATGGAAGGAGTTTGAGGTATGTGGGAATATTTGTAGTTGTTGTCTTCATGAACCAGATGATTGCTATTGAATATTGAAAGAGGATCTGTGACTTTCCTTGATTAAATGGTATTTTGGAATTGGGAGGCAAATTTTAGTTAGAGCAAAATGTTCACGTCGACTCCACATTATCAAACAACATATGGTGTCAGGATGTATGAATGCTTAGTAACTCATTCAGAAATTTCCTGTACTTTTGGTCTTTGTGTTGGTTTATTTGTCAAATATATCTTAGCATAATAATAGACTGCTGGCATTTCAAGTTCTCAGTTTACCTAGAAAGTTTAACGGCTGTGTACATTATGAGACTGTCATTTATTCCAAGTCACAAACCATTGTTCAGCTATGGCACCTAACTTTCTCCTTTGCTTTCATTTCAAGATTACAATACCATACGGCAAACTTTTCAAATAAACGACAAAAAGATTACATCCCTACCAAAAAGCACTTTCTAATATAACATAAACCATAACGCAATAAGCATTCTATCCTGTATAATATTGCAGTACTCAGGTAGATCTTGTTTTTGAAAGTATCCAGTTACTTTGACTGATCACATTTGTCCAGAAACATCCTAACTATTTAACCAACAAACACAAGAACAAGAATATGACTATCAGCGTCAAGTTATCAACATTTTAAGAAAGACAAATAGTCATCGATTATTAACTAATAACATTTAAATGTTGTGACATGATTCCAGCAATGACTTGATTCAATTTTGCCGATGTAGAAACACCACTTCCTGGCGGATCAATCTATTGATACATCTCATCTTCCAAATGAATATAGAAGCAAAACTTCTTTCATATCTGATAATTTTTAACAGTTAATAAAAGATATTATTGGAACTCCTCTACCTTTGAACCTCTCACCAATTCTTTTTGATAGTCAGAATACAACCCTCCATATGCTACTTACAGTAGGGGTCACTATCTCTGATAGCTATCACTCCCTCAAATTTCCAGTACCACCGGTGGACTGTAGTTCCTGTGATATTCTGTCCACCACCCCCGCAGACAGGCTCTCTAGGTGAACTTATTTCATAGAAGAAGCTTGCTTATTACCAACATCATTTATAACAATTGTACCAGGTGCTAATTACCAAGGGCTCCAAGAGTAAGAATAGGAACATGCATTAGTGTTTAATCAATCAGGAACGTATCTGTAATCCTTGATCACGAATTGCCAACTTGTATGATTTCGGATCATGAAATCCGTCAATAAGAGGGTCAAAATGGGCCGTGCTAACACATCCAGTAGTACTCTAGGTAATAAAAGTGGTTTGTCTGCTCCTGGCGCCGCTGCTTGACGTCGTTTGATTTTCCGCTTTGGATTAGTACATCATCTCCACTACCTTAATTAATAGATTCTACCTCACTGATGAGTTCAATTGTGCTCTTGTACGTTCTTCTTCCGCGTGAGAACCAGGTAACCAGTTCTTGAAAGTTTAAATATTTTAAATGATTTATTGAGAACTAAGTCATAGAAGTTAAACAATCGGTAACCAGTTAATGAAAGTTTAAATATTTTAAATGATTGAGAACTAATCATAAAAGTTAAACAATCAAGTTGACACCCACACCGTGCCAGGCCATTTTATTACATAAAAGAAGGCGGTCCACGATCGAATCAAGAAACATTATGCCATCTCTACTATCGTGGTTACGACCTAATCCCTGGAGTCAATTGACATACTACCATAACAATCTGGCGCAGCGGTTGAACTTTTAAGATTATTCTATTAGTAAAACCCAAATCAGATCTATTGTCAGTAGCCAAATTTATAACCTCTTTATTGTGAGTGAAACCAATTTGCTTCTATTAACCAATTGAATGTAGTTGTATGTTCAAAACCTTTCCTCATATTCTAGAAAGACCTTTAGTATAAACCATCCAAAGACCTCTCCATCTCATAATGGCATTTCCTCAAACGTTACCGTGTCCAAATCCATTCGTTAATTTTGAACCTCTGCGTTTCCTTTGATATTCCTGTTTCGTGTATTACCCTTTAGAAAATTGTTGAAGGTTTAACCCCACGCTCTAATGCTGAGATATCACACCAATTTCTGTAAAAATTATTATGAGTAAAACCTTATAATCAATAATTTCCCAACCGTGTAACAGATCCGGAACATTCCATTTTTTAGTTGAAAAATTTTTATCTGATATCAGATAACTTGTTAGTTTACTCCAATTCACAGTCTTAAGAGAAGACAGTCAAAGATCTGCCAATCAACATATAGAGAGACAAGACAAAAACCTAATTCGCAGATATCCAGAATTGTGCGAACAAACCAGAGTAATCTTGTAATATCTATAGTATACACTGTTGCCGATTTAAAAAACCCTTGCTATCATATCAGTACCTACAGAAATTCTAGGGAGAATGTTGTGGGTTTAAACCGACACGCTGCAGTGTCTTAAATCTTTATTAAAAACTTCTATATAATTGTTGCAGGTTTAAACCCACACTCTGTAATCTTGCTATCACTTCAGTAGCTACAGACATTCTGGTGAGTTGAATCTCTTAAATCTTCAATAAAAAACTTCTATATAATCGTATTCCCTAGCAGTGTAACAGAATTGGAATCTTCCTTTTTATACTTGAAAAACTTTTCATTTGATATTGCATATCCCAATAGTTTACTTTACTTAACATTACTTAAAATGGAACATCCAAACATCTGTCCATCTTCATGTTGGCAGTATTTACAAAAACATAAGTACGAGACTTCAACAGAGAGATCATCAAAATCTGCCCATGTTAATTTTCCCATTCATTAAAATAGCAGAAGGGTCAGATCTCAATTCAGCAGCGCACAGTGCACACATCAAAGGGTACTATGAAATAGTAACATAATAGTGGAACTTACAAATTTAATGTTTTAAAAACATTGATGTAATGCGATTGGATATTTTTTATGAGTGTAGAAGATAAATCGAATTTTACTCACATAAATGGTTCATGGCTAACCTCGACAGCATAACAGTCATAGAATGATGTTCTTACTGTTCAAGTTTGTATATCATTATATAAATCTAGTACGCCTTGCAAGTATAAAGAGCAGTTTTGTAGTATATTGAATGGATATCTACTTATGGGCTTTGAATATTGTGGTTCTTGAGAGATTCAGTCAAAATCACTGATGGCGTTTGTTCCGGAGTTTTCTATGCAGATGACGAGATATTCCGGAAAACGATTTTTAGTATTTTCGTTCTCTAGGACTAATATGAAGGCATGATATATTAGTATTCTGGGATGTGTTGTTGTTTATGAGCTAAGTAGTGAGACTTTAACCAAATAAACTTATATCATTTTTACAATATGGAGGCTCGAGACTAATTTTGTAAAACATCTACTGTACTGTTAATCATATGGTAACACCCTGGGGAAAAAAGAAGGCAGTTGTCAAACTGGTATTAATCCAACACGATGTAGCAAAACACAGTAACGGTTTATCTGTATTTGTGTAGTCCCTCTGTATTTTTGCAACATTAGGACTTGGTGAAGCAGTGTTGTATGATTTTGATATCCTTAGGTATAAAATTGAACGGGGATCTGCAATATACACTAGATTCCCGTAGGTTTTTGATGGTTTAATCGGTGCTGGAAGTTGGTTGTGGTCAAGCATTTACTGCTCTTTTCAATTGATGTTTGATAGAAAGATGAGTTGATTGTTTTTTGAGATTATAAGAGTAAAAGTGGGACAGGATTGATATTAGAACTGTTTGGAAACTGCAGAAGAATATATTTTATTGGATACGTGAATCACGTATTAAGTTTCTATAGGGTGTTTTTTTCGAGACAAAAATATTTTGGACAATTCGATAAAGAGCAAAATTGAATAGTTGATTTTGTTTGCTATGTTTTTTCTTGTTCCATTTGTCAAAAACAGTTACAGAGATTTGCTTATTTTGGATGAAGTATTCTTGAGTGAGATTGGGTTTCGGAGGATGGTGTTGAAGTCTCATACTTATGTTTTTGTAAATACTGCCAACATGAAGATGGACAGATGTTTGGATGTTCCCTTTTAAGTAATGTTAAGTAAAGTAAACTATTGGGATATGCAATATCAAATGAAAAGTTTTTCAAGTATAAAAAGGAAGATTCCAATTCTGTTACACTTTGCCAGGGAATATGATTATACAGAAGGTTTTTATAAAGATTTAAGAGATTTAACTCACCAGAATGTCTGTAGCTACGGAAGTGATAGCAAGACTACAGCGTGTCGGTTTATACCTGCAACAAAAGTTACAAGAATGTATTGGTTTGGTTTAGGCTGTGCTGTAGATCTTAATAAAATAAGATTTGGTGTGTGTCAACGATAGCAAGTGATAGGTCTGACAGTGAAGGAAACCCACAGTTGGTTCAAATCTCATTTGCGCCAAGAACATCAGAATTCAATCTAAATTTTTGAAGTGTAAAATCGGTTTATTTAGGCAGACAGAATGAGAAGGATATCTAGCATGCTTATATCACTTTAGATAAGAAGTGTACTGATTGTCAAGATTCAAGTGTTTCAATCTATGTAAGTATAAGTGTTATCTCCAGGTTCTATCACAGAGTGTCCATCTCCTATTTTCTTAAATAGGTTGAATAAGATGATTGCAATCTACCATTTTGTTTGATTATCCCTAAATTAGGGAAAGAAAAACATAATTAGTTTCCCACAATGCACAAGGAATATTATTATTAATATTAGATGCATTAGCATTGATCAAATCATTTTGATAAAGAGAATTATTATCAGGGGTACTTTAATTAGTTCCTAAGGAGCTCTATACATTGAAATTCTTGTGTGGATGGATCGCGCATTCTATTTTCGGTGTGAATTATAGCGCTTAACTATACAAAAAAGGCGGTTTAGCCAGTGACACCGAAAGCCACATTTAGTGTAGATCAGTATTCCGTTAAATAGAAACAGCATTAGAATTTATATGAAGAAACTATTATTTATAAATAAATGGGACTTTTCAGGTTCAATTTTTCTTGAGTACCACTGACTACTGAACTCTTGTTTTTGCAACTTACTGCTTCACAAAAATACTATATAAGTATGAGCTCACTATCCATTCAGACCACTGTTAGAAAGCTCAAGAGAAATCTTGACTCATTCACCAAAGATCATCTGGATCTAGGGATAGGGCCACAATTCATAAAAAGACCCAAACAAGCCGATAAAACCAATGTCACCAATTCGTACGAACCATTGCAGAAAGCTGTGGTTATCAGTTCATTCGATGAGTATTTTAGAATGAAAGACATAGAAATACCAGAGCTCAAGGATCATGAGATTCTTGTTGAAAATCGCTTTGTTGGATTGAATCCGGTTGACTGGAAGGGGTTAAGATACAAATTCGGTATCTATTCTTTCCCGTGGATTCAAGGTAGGGAGTCAGCTGGAGTTGTGTATAAGATTGGCTCTAGTGTGAAAGGATTTAAGGAAGGAGATAATGTTTTTATTGCAAGTACTAGCTACAGAGACACAAGAACTTCAACATTTCAGAGATACACTGTGGTTGATTCAGAATTATTGTGGAAATTACCTGATAATGTCACTCTGGAACAAGGCTCTGCTTTAGGTGTTGGCTTAGTGACAGCTAGTAGCGTCTTAGAAGAAATCAAGGAAAACATCAAGGTTTCTGGAAATGATAAGGAATCAAATTCGAAGAGATCAGTTCTAGTTTGGGGGGCTTCAAGTGGTGTTGGAAGTTATGTTGTTCAACTATTAAGGATTGCGGGATATGGAAAGATTATAGCTGTTGCTTCCGAGAAGCACAAATCGAGTCTAATTAGATTGGGAGCGACCCACTGTATCGACAGATTCTTAGAAGACTCAAAGTTGGTCAAAGAGGTTCTTAAAATTTCAGAGGAAGGAATAAGTATAGGTGTTGATGTCGTGGGGAAGGAAACTTCAGATAAAGTTATTGACATTTTGAATTGCTCTGAGACTGAAGACCTCAAGATTTTCGTGGGAGTTGTCTCGAAACCATCAAATCATAAGGACATAAAAAGTATCCTAGTGAAAGATATTTTGATTAAAAGGTTTCACGAGAACAAAAAATATGGATCTACCTTAGTGAAACAGACCACCTCTCTTCTTTCGAAGGGCGAGATCTACCCACAGACTAATTTCAAGAGATACAAAGGGTTTGAAGGGATCATTGAAGGATTGAAGGACCTTGAAAAATATGGAGCAAGTAATGAGAAATATGTCGTTGAGTTATAAACTAATCATACAGACTCTTTCGGTTGGTTAGCAGATGTATAGTAGTTGAACTATGGTAGTTATCAATGATTTAGTGTATTGTTTTCTAAAGTTTCTCTAAAAGTGTAGACAGCTCTATTGAACTTCTAATCTGAGAATTTAAGCTCTCAATGCAATTATACCCTTGGCTTACACGGGACAGGTACTCGGGTGGTAAGAGATTGTTATCTGTTGAAGGTTTAATCGTCTCCATTTGCACGGCTCCAACCGTATGTAGATCAGCTTGATATCCATCAGAGAGTGTTCTAAAATGATGAGAAAGACGTTCTTGGTTTTTCAACGATTCCTTTTGAGACGCCAAAGACACATGTAAAGTTTCCAAGAGCTTTAATTCGATACTGTATGCCTCTACCAAAGTGGTATGGAATGATTCAATAAACTGCAAATTAAGGAAATTGTCGAGTCTATCATTTCTATTAAGATTCTGATTAAGTGCGGGAAATTTGTATGTGTTGATTCTGGACCCAGATAAGTACTCAATAAGATCATAGGGAATTGACACGTGTGTCAAATGTCTGTCAACACCTCTATGGCTATGGTGATCCCTTTCAGCGAGAGATAAAAGCATCCTATTGATAGCTCTCTTTAACAGAGATGGTGCCCTGACCCATGTATTGGCAAGTCCCTTTCTGGAATACTTTTTGGGGATTTTCTTAAGATGGTCAATCTGTGACGTACATTTGGAGGATTTTGTTCTTTTGATTGACATGAGTTGAAATAGTACTTGTATCAAAATCTTGTATTCAGGAGTTGTGTGTTATAATATACAGTAGCTATGAGTTACCAATCGCAAAGACAGCATTACGAGTCCTTTGTAACCATGATCCAATCTTGTAAGTTGTCTGCAATACATATACTACATTGCAAATTGAAATTAGTTTTACCCGCTCAAACATGGCAGAACATACTGACCGGACTTCGCGACAGTGGGTTAAAAAGAGGTGGAAAGTGGAAAAATAAAATCAAGATCATTTGGAATTGAAGACTACTCAACTAAACGAGATTTTATTTAACTCAAACCTTAAAGCCTGTATCCTAAGAATGTTAAGGAAGGTATCCAGAGAGATTCTAAAAGCAGGAACACGAAGAAACACATTCTTCCAGGTTCGATCACTTTCGGTTGAACAAGGAACGTACAACCCACCTCATACCGAAGATATCAATAGAGACCAGGACTCACAGGCAGGCTTAGATTCAAATAACACACCATGGTATTTAAGGGATTCAGTCAAACCAGTATTAGAATCCCCATTGACAAAGACCGAACTGCCACAATTTCCACTAAATTCACCACAATCCTTACACAAGACTATCGGACACATGGCAACAGACTTGGGGCTAACCAACTTCAATATTTTTGATATGAGAAATCGGGATGATGACCTTCCTATCTCTTCACACACTGAATTCGTTGTTTTATGCGAAGGTAAATCAGAAAAGCACCTCCAGAATGCTAGCCAAGACGTGGTTTCATTCTTGAAAAATGTGGTGAACACAAAGCCTTCCGTCGAAGGGCTTATGAAGCCTAACTCCCAGACAAAAATTAGACAAAGGTTGAAAAAGACTGGAAAAACACACAAAAACACAAGTTTTGGCGTCGAGTCGAATTCATGGATCGTTATAAACACACCTGAAAACATGTCATTCCATTTGTTGTCCCCTCAAAGAAGAATTGAACTGAACCTGGAAGAGTTATTTTGCGAGCCAGCGGATAGATTAAAGTACCAACATCTCAATCAACAAAGAACTATACCTCATCACGATTCGGACTCTGTCTTTGCTGGAATTTTCAAGAGACATTTCAGCACCGTCACTCCTCGAGACAACTTTGAACGTATGATGGTGGATTGTATTCAGAATGACAATATGACTAGCTTTGAGGAACACATCACAAAGATTAATTCGAGCAGCACTGTTTCTCTAAGTGTTCTAAAATCTATCAATAAAATCATTGCTTCTCTAGACGTTGAGCGTGTCAACGACCAGAAACTTCAAGAACTCAAACAATATTTCGATAAATCGTTCCCTACTATCCCAGGAATTTCTCATTTTGATGAAAGATTGATATTTCTCAGAAATCTTTATCTTTTATCACCAGAATGTTTTGGGTTTAATTTTATTGCAAAGGCTTTGAAATTCCAAGTTGAATCAGGTGTTGCACTAACAGAAGATCAAATCGAATTGACATTAGGAGTCTTAAAAACACTGGATTCGGACAACCAGCAATGCCTTGAATTGCTAAACATTGTGAGTTATACCCAAAACATGGGAAATATCTTTGCAGACAAGAAATTTACACTATTGCTTTTGGATGTTTTCGTGAAGAATGGCCGTGTTTCACCATATTTCAATGATCTAGTAAGTTTCATGAAGCAGTACGGGCTTTCAAGAGAATCAATCAGTTTCGTCATCGATGCTCTCATCCAATCAAATAGTAGAATAGCGTTATGGGGCTTCTGGAACTCACTTGGTGCCTACTCAAAAGCAAATATCGAGAGCGTGATTATTGATTCAAGACCATGGGATATTCTAATCTCCAGGATATATGAAAACTCAATCTCGAAGAATGCAACAGATGATGCTATCGTGAACGACTTTTTTAATATATATCTACCGCAATGCACCTATTTGAACGAAGATGTGAATAAAGGCAACCTCGCTGACCTATTGAACATGTTTGATCCTTCTGGTAATTCATACCAGCACATCAGAAAATTAATCAATTATTGATTGTCATTGTTATACATAAATAATACACAAAGTACATAGTTTTTTATTCTCTATTCAAATTAGTTGTTAGGTATTCGACAAAAAGTGGCTCAATACGGTGAATATCCAAGCTCCTAACCTTATTCAAGTTTATAAAGCTTCTTCTGATTCTCTGTAACTTCGCCATAGAATACCGTTCGGTAATTTCAAAAAAGACATCATTCTGGATTTTGATTCGACCAAATGCACCGAGATTGATAGAATCGTTGATTTTATTTAGAACGCCTTGAGTCAACTTATCAAGTTCACTAAGATAATTAGTCTGTGTTGCAGGTTTTAGCAACGTAACAGTACTTGATTTCTTCAGTTTTGAGTTGATCAAAGCATCCCAGATCTTATTGAAGTTGATGTCCTCGATGTCAAAATTTGGATCATCGTACGCAATTGGAATCAACGGTGAGTCCCATCTGGAACCTGCATCCGGCTCTTCAAATCTCATACATAGTTGAGTCAATAGCTCATCATCCCATTTGTCTTCCCTTCTGGAGTTGAAGTCTAATGAAATATTGTTGGATGACATCACGTATATAATACAGATAGATGTTCCCAGATTCTTTGCTTCACAGTGTAATTGATACCTGAAGCCCTTGATGTATGCAGGCGAGTCAAGAATCACAACTTGGTTTTTGGAAAGATCTCTCTTTACACTGGACATCTGAAGACCTCTGAGTGATTTCTCTGTAAGTGATTCCCGGTATTGCTCCTTGTCTATCCCTAATGATTCGTCAGAGTGTAGGATGACATTCTGACTAAGATATGAACCAGCATCGGTTGGCTGTAATGATCCCAACTTTTTTTCAAGGATTTGCTTTAATTTCTTTGCTCTTGTAGATTTACCACAGCTTGGTAACCCACAGAATAGGATCAGTGGCATTTTTAGTTGTGTTGTAGAACTTAAAGTTTCACTTTCCGAGAACAGTCTGTCAGTAGTTACATCAATAGATTATTATTTTTCTTTCCTCATCTGTCTACAAAGGTCTTACTCGGTGTCTGGGTGTATGCTGTGCCAGGCAGCAGCTAGGCCTAAGAAACACAGTTCCACGGGTCATAGCTAATCAGGTATTTTAAACTTGTTTAAGTTTCGAATATATGAATATCAGCAGCGATATTTAGTAAATTGTTCTACTTTAATTGAATTTTAAATATATTACCGTGCATTCTCTGATAGCACATTTTCAGAACAGACTAGAAAAAATCTACTATGCACTATGTACATTGCACCTTTTCCATTAGCCGGAGCGCGAAGCTCATAAGTTACAACAAAACTTCAATACAACGACTGAACTATAGCCATCTTTCTGAAACAACAGGTTCAGTCTATATTGGCCTGGATTTCCTCATAAATGACAACTAGAATCAGTAAATTTATTCCCCGGTTACATTTCCCCGATTACAATGTCATCTTGTCAGATTTCAAAGGTCATCACGTCAAAGCCTTGAACAAAATGACCCAACTAGCCCCTCAGCTGGACCTTATATTTGAGATAAGAGACTCTAGGGCTCCATTAAGCTCGAAAAACGTTCTTCTGGATAGACCTTTTCAAGGGAAGAAGAAGGTCATTCTCTATTCCAAGAAGGACCTTAGCCGAATTGACATGGGCATAATATCAAAATGGCACAAAGAATTGAACGAATCATTCATGTTTATTGACTGTAGATCACAAAGAGACTCGAAGATCTTGATCGAGATTTCGAAACAGTATTACTACTCTCTAAAACCATCCCCTCCACCTCTAGGTCTTCGGATGCTTGTTGTTGGCATGCCTAACGTTGGTAAAAGTACGCTCGTCAACACTTTAAGAAAAGCAGGTTTACAGGAAAACAGAAAGATAGCAAAAACAGGAGGTCAACCTGGGGTTACACGATCCACCTCTTCAATCATAAAAGTCAATTCTGATCCTCAACTGTTGCTCTATGATACTCCAGGTGTTTTTTTACCAAAAGTTGCAAGCTCACAGGCGATGATAATTTTATCTTTAATTGGGGCGGTGAAGCCCACCATTGTTGACCCAGTGATACAAGCTGATTACCTGCTTTATATCATCAATCTACAAAAGAAGTGGGATCTTTACAAGGACTTCATTGAGTACCCGGTCAACGATATAAGTTTTCTGTTGAAAAGAATTGCATCTAAAATAGGGAAAATCAACAAGAAGACAGGAGAAGTTGACGAAACAGGAACAGCCATATATTGGATCGATCAATTCAAACAAGGTAAAACAGGGCCTATCAGCTTTGAGATCGAGGCTGTTAACCCAGAGATTGAAATGAATGTAAGATCTTGGATTGAGAAGGAAAAAAAGAGAGTTGATGACATGGAGATCAAACTGAACAACAAGGATACTCCCAACAGAAAATCGCATCTGTCGTATCGCGAGAAGACATCCAGAAATGCTAATCAACTTTTTGATAACTGATTTAGTTTTAGCTGGTGTTCAGTTAGATGGTGGACATAGATTTAAAAAAAAATATCTTAACAAACAAGCTGGTTTTTTTTTGATACATTTTGTATTGTATCGCCTTCTAAAACTCATAACTGTGTAATTATGGAATTTTGAACCACTGGAGATAAATACTGTGAAGGAAGAAAAGTTGGTTGACCTTCCTATTTTGAACATTTATAATAATTTTTTGAAAGAAA
This sequence comes from Waltiozyma chaumierensis, assembly GCA_030566875.1. Classification (NCBI taxonomy): domain Eukaryota; kingdom Fungi; phylum Ascomycota; class Saccharomycetes; order Phaffomycetales; family Wickerhamomycetaceae; genus Waltiozyma; species Waltiozyma chaumierensis. The sequence continues at coordinate 90,168 of JAKUBK010000003.1, read as the reverse complement.
ATGCTTGACTCCATTACCCGAAAACACGTGAATTCTTCCTTTGTAGACCGAATTTTGTGACTTCCGGGCCAATATGGCTGGGAACTTGGAAGCATCTAGCTTCACGACTCACATGTGAAGTTGGAAGTTGGAGGTTGGAGACAATTAAGCTCTACAGAACCTATTAGCAAGTTACAACCCCCAATGTCGATAATCTAATAAATTAACTGACAATAAAAATAAATAAAAGATCACAATATCACAAACTTGACAATTATCCTTACTTATCATATTTCTGAGGGGAAAGCATAACCGGGACAATGAAAGTAAGCACAACGACTATTCATGAATTCTTCTTATACGAATTTTACTAACATCAAAGATCTTCATTAGTTTTTAGACGAGACAGATATCGAAATAATCAACCAATTTCTTAACTTTGACACGTTTGAGTGTCATATCAGTGGTGGGTGTGATTTATTCACCACTAAACCTGTTGGTTCTGATAGGAAACTGTTCAAAACCATAGAGAAGCAATTTGACCAGATCATCGAAAACAACGCCAAAGAGGCTGACACTGAGAAAGTCAATGAAGACTTTGTCCATCAGAAGAGAAGATTCAGCTCTAATGAACCATTCTACAATAAAGATACGGAAGAAATTCATCAGTGCGATACAACGACAGGGCCGGAACTACTCCATAAGTTGAGAACAAAGTCAACTGACTTCAACGCTTCGCCTTTTGGTCCGTTAGATGAGAATACCAGCAGAAAGACCTTTTCTTACCTCATTGGTATATTGAATGCCATGTATCCTGACAACGACTACTCTAGTTTAGAGCCTCAGGATTTCGAGAAGATCCAGTTCTCTAAATTCAAATCAGAGTTCAACAACATTCTCTTAAGTCTTGGTAAAAATCTAGACGAACTACTGAAGATATGGGATAATCTAAACTCGCATATGGACCTTCTAGATTGCAAAATCTACCAGCTCAACAATCTTGACTCCTTGGAGGACGGTGATTACTTTAACTCCAACCTTGAATTCAACGACCAGGACGATAATTACGAGAATTTCGCAATGATATGGTCATATAAGTGGTTCTGCTTCAATAAGAAGAGAAAAAGAGTCGCCTTCATTCATCTGAACGGACATAGATTGACAAGTCCAAAGCTCTATCCTTCTCAGGAAAACAAAAGAAGAAGACTAACTATTGATAACGAGCTCGTTGAGGAATACGATTTGGCGTACGACTCACAAGATGACAAAAAGAATAGAAATGATTATGAAGAAGTAATTGACGATGAAGATGGCAACGATGGATACACTCCCGATGAAGATTTTGAATAACTCACCTAATACTACATACTAAAAACATATTTAGAAACTCAATTGGTGCACTCAACGCCAGACTCTGTAATTTTGTAGCGGATAGGATCTGTGTAGTAGATACTGTTTGAATCCGCATCATGGTATAGCGTGAGAAGTCTTTCTAATTTAGATGTATTATGTGAGGTATCGAATGGAGTGTCTTTATAGTTCTTCCTTAATCCGATTCTGATGTTGCAACAATTCCACAAGTTCAATCCAATGGTCGGTATATTTATATCGTCATTCGAGTTGTCATGTAGCTTTATGACCTCATCCGAATCAAGCGCAGCCAACCAACCTAGTTGATAATCGAACCCCAACATTTTCAAGTTTGAATTGACCATCTTTTTAACCGGTTTAGAAGAAATCTGGTTAGTTAGCACTATTGATATCCCAAATTTATCAATGTAATCCAATAACCTGCTAGAGAGCTTGGAGATATAGTTCTGGTTCTTCATAAAGTTTTGGAAGTACCTACCCTGGTTGTTATTCAACTCCACTCTAATGTGGTGCGAGATTGAGTCAATGATGACTAGTCGTATGCCTTGGTGCGCGTTTAGAAGAGTTGGTAGTTGGTAGTTGATTATGTGTTCCTGGGACTCAAGATCGTGACAGTTTATTATGAAGATATTTTCTAAATTGGCACCCATCTTGAATAACCTTTCACTCTGAAAATTTCCACCTTCGGTAGAGATATAGACGCATTGGTGAAAAGGTGACAATGTTTTCATGAGCTGGAAGCACAACTGTGATTTGCCTGTCGAAGACTCCCCAAATATCTCCACCAACCCAGATATTCCTCCATTGAGAGCATCGTCAAGCCTAACCATTCCAGTTGAGATCGAATTGTAGTGTTGTGGACGCCCAGGCTCAAATGAGTCATAGACTTCGGCTTTCAACAGGCTCACCAACAGCTTCAATTGGATCACTGAAACAGAGCCTGATGTTTTTCGAAGTATCTCATCCATAGACATAGTTATCACATCGATTAACTTTATCTTATGATTGTTGAACTCAGAAAAGAGTAAATCGAAGTTTTCGTCAAAATTAAGGGGTGAGTGTGGGAACTGCTCATAGAAATCCATATTTGTTAGACTCAAGCCTTGAGAGAAGCTTTCTAATGGTTGTTCACGGAGCTATGGATGAAATCTTTAAGCTGTCTATGATATGTCTGGAATCTATGTAGGATTTTAATAGTGTGTCATAAATGGGGTTGGTGATGCTATTGTGGTTCAAAAACAACAGATAACCTTTTAAACGCGTCACGCGTCTGGAATCCTGGAAGTCAATGTTAATCGGCTACGAGCGGGCCACGGGCCAGTGGCCACTGGCGAGTGGCCGGCGCCACCCATCTTCTCTAATTGCTGCCCCTACCAATGAGCTCAGATCAAGAAATTTTTTTTAAAACTTAGTAAATAAGAGACTAGTTACAGTGGCTTTCTTATCGATACAACTGTTCATTACTTACAAGAAAACATCTGGCCAGTTAACTACTCACTTCTTTAACATGTCAGAGGATCGAGTTAAGCGATACACATATCACTCTTTCAAAGAAAGACTGGATTCGATAAAGATCGAACCAACAAGAAAACTTCATAAGAGAGCGTTTGATGAAGCTGAGACATCCCACTTGTTAGCCTCAGTTGAAAGAGGTAAAGAATTCAACAGATCTGCTGTGTTCTCTAACTTTGCCGAAGCTATTGAACCGCTATCACAAAGTCTGGCCCAGATTATCTTTTACAAGAAAGATATCTTCCAACTTCTTACCACTGCCATTTCAAAGCATGATGTCCTTTCCTTAGAACCCCTTTTGGAGGCATTGGCCCAATTCTGTCACGATCTTGGTCCTGATTTCATGGAGTTCTACGATGAAACTATTATGTTATTGAGAGATGCAGCTTTGGCCACTAAGGACCCTAGTGCTCTTGAATGGGAATTCAACTGTTTGGCATTTGTCTTCAAATATCTTTCCAGATTTCTTTCTAAAGACATGCTACAGACATTCCGTCTCTTGTTTCCATTGCTTGGGGCCAAAGACCACCTTTCAAGATTTACTGGTGAGGCCTTCTCGTTCCTTATTAGAAAGTCTACCACTGATGAATTAGAGAAGGTGACATCGTATGCATTTCAAAATTTGAAGGAAGATGGTGCAAATATGAAGGGTGTTGTTATATGTTATACTGAGGCCATTTCAACTACACAAGGCTCTATTCACTCCAAGTCTGAAAATATAATCCAGTGCTTACTCGATCAACTCGATGGGTCTTCTTCAACTGGTATTCTCTGTGATGTCCTTGTTCAGATAATTACGCATGGTTCCATCGATACTGTCCAAGACCTGTATGCATTGGTTCTGAAGAATTCCTTGTTGAAGTTGAAGACAAGTGAAGCTTTCTTCAACAGTTACGTTCAAATCCTGATCACATTGATCTTCGCTGAGTCAGGGAAGAAGATTTCTGATTGGTCTATGATCACACCATACATGGAAGTTGTCTTCGGGTATACTGAAATTGCGCCTGAATCCAAAACTCTCGTTGTTGAACTTCTATCGTTATTCGTTCGTAACAGTAGCACTGATGTTCTAATGATGTTCCATGCAAACTTGTACAAGTTTGCATCAACTCAACTAGGTTACCACTTTTTGGCCTTCATAAAGACGACGTTTGCTTTGACTGAAGAGAAGGCGAAAAGATTCTCTGGTTCTTATCTTCAAGAGTTTGTCAACAAGAACCACTCTCAATACAGTGAATCGATTGCTTTATTCATCAGGGACTTCGAAAATTCCGGGTTTTTATCAACTTCTGAAACGCCTGGTGAGTTACATGTCTTCATCCCAAGTTTGTTCACAGACAAGTTATTTGGTGAACTTTCTTCTTTAGAATTAAATACTGCCAGTGATTTGTATGAGATTTACTGGAGATTGGTGATTATCTCCTACTCAGGTGCCACAAACTCTACTGTGATGATGGACTTGCTATCTAAGGTTGACGTCTATGAAGACGATTGTCAGTTGCGAGACCATGTATTGTCTCAAGTTGTTGTTTCTTTGAATGATAGTAAGATTCTCGAGAAATACACTGGGAAGCTTCACAGATCTCTTGTCTTCGTTAGAGGTTTACATGAAAACTTTAATATGACTGAAGAGTACGTTCTATTGTTTTCTTCTAACTTGTTATCGTCTGATCACAATATGAGAATTGCTACACTGAACGCACTAAGAAAGTTTAAGGGTGACCCAACTCTAGTTGATCTCATCAACAAATGTGCCATCATCGAGGAAATCCCAGTCACATTCAACAACTCTCGTGATATTCAAACAAGAATGAGAAATCTTTTTGCCTCTTTCAAAAATATTGACTCCAAGACTGTCTTAGTGACCTCTGTTATCTATCAATTTATGTTTGGTCTATTGTCTTCGAAGTTTTCTCCTATCTGGAACACTGTCTTTGAGGGGTTACCACTACTTGACAACTATAATCAGGAACTTCTTTGGTCTATCATCAAAAGTTTTATCATTGATACCCCTGATGATAAAGATTTTCTAGGTTTCATTCCTACCGAAGTGCCAAGCGATCATAATGATTTCTTCTCAAGTGATAATAGATTGAATTCTGTCAATAACGAGATTAGTTCCAATGTCTCTTTCTTCTGTGGATCCCAATCCTCGCTATTAGTTGATGCTGAAGAATTGTATGGTGTGAAGGGTTACCCTCAGTTTATGCGTGGTCATGCCTTCAAGTCTCTGAAACTCCTGACTCGAGTCGCCGACAAGTACCAACAGGAAGTGGTCTCGTTACTTTTGGACTCTGAATCCAACACTTTGTCGTTGAACGAAGGTGATGATCCAATGGAAGAGGGCTCTGACGTCGTTATTGCTATGTCCAAGGGTTCCAAGGTCTATGGTAAGCATCTTATCGAGTTATTAGAGTTGTTTGCTGAGTGGAAAAAATTGAAGAAGGTCACTAGAGCTGATGAAATCTTCCAGAAGGCTTTGAGCTACCTGTCTTCCAAGGATCTTGGTGTTAGAAAATCTTCTTTGAACGTTATTTTCAACTTTCACAATCAAACCATCCAAAAGTATAAGGACAACCTTGTCAACATGTTAGACGATGTTACTTTCCGTGATGAAATTACTAAACTGTTATCGAATAATGACGATTCCTCTATTGGCCTCGAAGATGATGACATCGTTATGGATATTGTCCTGAGAATCTTATTGGGTAAGATCCAAACCAACGACACAAGTGGCCATAAGAAGGGATTCAAGTCTTCCTCAATCTTGGTTTTGACCAATCTCCGTGTTACCCATGTCGAGAAGTTTCTTGATATCATGTCCGAAACTGTTGGGTTTACCGAAAGACTCGATAGCATTGGACCACCTTCAGACGGCTACTTGAGAATGGCTTCTGCCTACTCCAGAACCTTGACTAAGGTCATCGAAACTCTTGGAGAAAAGTTCAAGGAAACACTGTTGAGGATCATTAACCCTCTGCTTTGTACATTGCTCTCTGCTCAAGCCTCAATCGAAGCTGAGGATACTACCACTGATAACAATATCGTCTTACAAAGTTTGGCTAGAAATGTCAGACAGGCCGGTTTTAAGAATTTATCCCTGTTGTTCAATGTCCTACATGAGTTTTCGTGGGACCAGTATTTCCTTGTGATTTATGAGAAGTTGTTACATCCAAGGTTTGCCTTGTTTGAGGATGAGAACTTACAACAGGTCACTTCCTTGTTGAGCATCATCACATGTTGGGCTCAATATAAGTCATACTATGACCTTCTATTGGTGAATGATATGGAGCCTGCAAGAAACACGCTTTTGTTGCTTGGAAATGCCAACACGAAGCCTATAGTTATGGCTCAAGTCATTGTATTCTCTCTTAATATTGTGAGTAATATAAAATCCAAGTCATCCAAGTTCAGAGAACTGCTTGCTTTGGTTGCCAATTCTGGGTTTGATCATCTACCAGATGTTTTGAGAAACTCAGCTGATTTGAGGGTGAACATCAAATGCATTGAACTTTTATTGACTTTGGTGAAACATGGTTATGTTGACTCTCAACAGAGAAGAGTAGAATTGATTGCCTTATGTACTCAACTCTTGGAAAAACCAGCTGCTCAACTTTCAAAGGACTCCAGGTTACAGGTGTTTGCTTTGTTGAAATCATTAGTTAAGGATTTCGAAGGTGAGTTCAGTGAAGTTGAAGAACTTTGGGAAGCTTCTTCAAAACACTTGAAGACAATATCCGACAGAGCTCAGCGTCAGCAATTAATAGAGCTTTTTGTTGAGTTTGGTGAGAAGTTTAGTGATTGTTCTGAAGTTTGTAAGCTGATTGTTGATCTCAACGCTTTCTCCACCACCGGAATGGATGAATTCGATTACGACCTCAGATTGGGTGCTTATCGTACCATCAATGAGTCCAAATATGCCAGTCTCTCATTGTTTGAGTGGCTTCCTGTTCTGAACAACGCCTTGTTCTTCGTGACTGATGAAGCCGACTTTTCTATTAGAAGCAATTCTAGTTATACATTAAGAAGATTTGTTGACGTTGTTAATGGCAAGGAAGATTTACTTCCTTGTTTCAAGAACCTGATAATTCCAACATTGAAGTTTGGCTTGAGGGTCAAATCCGAAGAAGTTCAGACCGAGTACATTATGCTATTGTCGCACATTGTCAAGAACATTACCGTCGTGGATGAGTTCTCTGATATGAAGGTGCTTATTTCCCATGGTGACGAAGAGGCCAACTTCTTTAACAACATCAACCATATCCAACTCTACCGTCGTCAAGAAGCTATCAACAATCTTGGTCGTTTAGCATCTGAACTCTCAGGTTCGAACATTGCCCATTACATCTTGCCAATGATTGAACATTATGCCTATGTGGATGATGAAAAGCTCCGTAATGTTGGTAATGACACGATTTTGGCTATTGAGAAGTTGATTGGCTGTGTTTCTTACAAGCAGTTTATGGCTATTTTAAGAAGATACCTTTCTGGTCTGAAGGAGACGAGTGCCACCATCAGGGACTCTGTCAAGTTGGTTGTCACACTTTCAAGGGCCTTCTTAATTAATATAAGAAATCGTGAGGATAAGTTCTCAGGGTTACCAAAGGATGAGGTGGCTCTTAGTACTCAGGTTGAAATTGATATGATCAATCCGATTACGGCTGTTTTAAAGAAGAGGAATGAAGAAACCATTGTCCAAAGAGCGCCACTGATCGAGGCACTTGCTTCCTTTATTATGTGTTTGAACCATGAGCACATTGTCTCCATTCTTCCAGGTAATCTAACAAGCATTTGCCAAATTCTTCGTTCAAGAGCCGATAGTATTCGTGATGCTGTTAGAAAGCACTTGTCCAGGGCTTCCAATATTGTTGGTCCAAAGTACACCAGATTCATCATTGCTGAACTGAAAACTGCTCTTGCCCGTGGTTTCCAGGTCCACGTTTTAGGGTTCACTGTCCATACTATCTTGGTATCAATGGAGTTCAACCATGGTGACTTAGATGAGTCTGCTGATTTGCTGATGTACATTGTTATGGAAAATCTGTTCGGTTCAACTGGTCAAGAAAAGGAGGCAGATGGTTACAAGACTACTATGAAGGAAGTCAAGAATAACAAAAGTTATGACATTGTTGAAATTCTTGTGAGACATATCAGTTTGAACAAATTTGACTCTGTTCTCAGACCACTGAAAATGATTCTTAAGGAGAGAATCACTTCCAAGATCCAGGTCAAGATTGATGAGCTTATTAGAAGAGCCTCTTTAGGCTTACTGAAGAATGATCAGTTGGCTGATCATGATATGTTGGTGTTGTGCTACGAAATCTTTGCTGATTCAGAGGCCAAGATCCTTGAAAAAAAGAGAAAGGAATTTACTGAATCCGAAAAACACTTTTTGGTTCAACTGGATGCTAAGCCTCTCATGGTTGAAAACGAAACAAAGATCCATACTGAGGTTATGCAACGTCTTTCTCTTGATTTGCTTAGAACCGTTCTTTCCAAAAACGAAAAGTTTGTCAACAACTCTGATTTAAAGGGGTTCTTACCATTTTTTGACATATCTTTGAGATCAGAAAGTGAACCTGTCATCATTTCCGTTCTTCGCGTTTTGGTCTCCATCATTGACCTTGAATTTGATTCTGAGGTCGATATTTTCAAGACTGCTGCCAGAAAATGTTTGAATATTATCAAGGGCTCGCCATCGACAGACTCTGAATTGGTCCAGGCTTGCTACAAGTATTTGTCCACTGTTCTACGTCACCGTGAAGATCTTGCTTTGAAGGAAACATCATTGGGCTACCTTCTTGTTAGAATTCAGTCCGATATTAACTCTACCAATAAGCAAGGTATTGCTTTCAATTTCATTAAATCTTTGGTTTCCAAGAGGGTCATGATTCCTGAAGTTTATGATACGATGGACAAAATCAGAGAGGTTATGGTTACCTCGCACTCTAAAGAACGTAGAGATTCCTCCAGAAGTATCTATTATCAATTCATTATGGAGTATGATCAGGGTCGTGGTAGATTAGAGAACCAGTTCAGATTCCTTGTTGATAACTTGGGATACCCAGCTGAAGCTGGGAAGCAGTCTGTTATGGAATTTATACATTTGGTCTTGCAAAAAGCCGGTGCCCAATTATTGAAGACATTATCCTCATCCTTCTTTGTTGGTTTGGCTAAAGTTCTTATCTCTGACACTTCAGCCAGAACCAAGGAAATGGCTGTTTCTTTAATTGGCTCTATCTTTGAAAAGCAGGACATGGAATCATTCGACAAGTACATCTTTGGTTGGATGAACTCTAAGAACAGTTCTTTGTTCAGATGCTCTTTGCAACTATATGGTATCAGATTGAAAGCATGTGGCTTGACTAATAAGGAACTGAACGACAACGTTGTCAGCCACATCCGTGAGGTCTTGATCAACTCCAGAAATGGTACCGATGTTGCTGTACAATGGGAACTTCTCTACAGTATTTTGAATTGTTTGTCTTCAATTGTCAAGGTTGACTGCGAAGTCGTGAGTAGGGATCTATTGGATGATATCATTTCAGTTCTACTTTTCCCACACTCTTGGATCAGATTAAGCGCAAATAGATTGATCAATACCTTGATGTCAGAAGAGGGAAAGTTGAATTCCTCTGATATCCAGACTATTGCCTACAGAATGCTTCACCAAATGAGGGCACCGGGTTCTGATGATTCATTGACCGGAGAAGCTGCCAAGTTCCTGATGAGGGCTATTCTGCACTGGGAGGCTGGGGAAGTTAAGTTTGACAGTTCTTTGAATGTCTCTGAGATTGCTGGTTTGGAAGATGACGGGAAACAAGATGACGAAGGCGCCTCTAATGATGAAAAAGAAGAAGAGAGAATGACTGATTGGGCGCTTAAGAATGCTTCTAAAATAGTTAGATCTCACAAGAGCTCTCATAGTTCCAAGATGTCATGCATCAAATTATTCGCTATAGTTATTCAATCTCTTTCCAAGGAACGAGTCAACCAACTCTTGGAGGTTTTCCTTTTGGCGTTGTACGCTATTCATGAGAATTTGAAGGCTGACGAAGATGAAGAGTTTATTGAACTACAAAGCCTTGCCATTGAATGCCTCAAGCTCTTAGAAGATAAGGTCGGTGTCTCTGATTACTCTCAGTCTTACTCTAATGTCAGAGCTCAAATCAACAAGATCAGAGTCGAAAGAAGAAGTAAGAGAGTTAGATTGGCTATCACTGCTCCAGATGTCGCTGCCAGAAAAAGAATAAGAAAGAATGAAAAGGCTAAGGAGAAGAGAAAACACGAGAAAGACGAAAACGGCTTCTATCACACCAAGAAGAAGAGAACGTTAAGAAGATAATTGTATTTTAATACATTGTATATTAGTAAATAATAAGACCTTATGGATTTTAAATTGGTATTTTCTTGTAGTGTATTCTTACCGTGATTATACATGGCTGTCGCTGATTCCAGATGAATTATAAATTACAAACCCTCCTCATGATCACTACCCTCCAATTCATCAGATTTTTTTCATTTAATTCTAGTTGGTTTCGATATCTTTTACTTCTTCCTCGTCTTCAGCGTCTTCCTCGATTTCTTCTTCTTCTTCATCTTCAGCTGCTACTTCATCTTCCTCTTCCTCTTCCTCTTCCATATTGTCTTCCATATTGTCTTCCTCCATATCTGGGTCTGCTTCTTCTTCTTCCCCTTCTTCTTCTTCGTCTTCTTCATCTTCTTCTTCGTCTTCTTCATCTTCTTCCTCTTCTTCTTCGCCTTCTTCATCTTCTTCCTCCTCTTCCTCACCTGTTTCTTGGGCCAAGTTATCATCACCAGCTTCAACATTACCATTAAGTTCGTCATTACTGATATCAGGCGCATCATTCTCTGTTTCTGCGTTATACTCGTTTTGTACAATAGAGTCATATCTGATATTGGTGTCGTGAGACTTTTTTAATGATCTGGCCAGTTCTTCATTTCTCTTCTTTTCCTCGTATAGTTTCATCTCTTCGTTGTACTTTTTCTTTTCTTCTTTATAGATATTGTTGTATTCTTTCTTGTCTTCATCATTGAGCAACTTCCATGCTTCTCCCAACGTCTTCGATAAATCGATGGATTTGCCTTCTGACTCGGCCTTCTTCCTGAAATTATCTTTCTCCATATCGCAAAAGATCAAGTAAGGGTTTAATGGTCTCTTTGGTAGATCAGGATCTCTTTCCCTGGTAGAGGAAAACGTGCCTTCATTTGCAGAAGAGGTCGAAGAACTTGAGGTAGAACCATTATTGAGTTTACGTTTCTTACTAGTGTCTTTGTTATCGTTGACCTCAAGATCACTTAGGTCACTGAGCTCCTCACTAGGTGCCATACATTTGGTTTCTAAGCTCTCTATAAGGACAGAGTACTCCAGACGTAGACGGTTGATTGATAATTTAGTTCTTGATATGGCGAGAGCTGCTAGTTTGTTTGTGTCTTCCGCTTTCTGTAGTCTATGCTTGATAGCTTTACACTTCAGAAGGTATTCATCTCCTGGTTCCTTGTTAGTGTTTGTTCTAATTGATCGTGCAATAGTGATGATACTTGCTTTCATTTGCTCTTTTCTCTGAAACCATTTCCGAGTATATTTAAACCTTAAGATGGGACGAGTGTTGGTTGAAGCCTCAAAAAGTTTGTAGTACTTATGAACATCGTTTGAACTTGAGTTTGAGCTGGCTCTTGAGAAAATCGCGTTTAATGTTGCAAAGTGCAAGCTCCAAGTTCCAACGTCTACCAAGTTCCAACTCACGTGATATGATTCCAGGCCTAAAACACGAAATGTTTTAATCCGAATACTCGACAGGTTGCCCGGACCGAGTGACGGGTCACCCGGCAGCCTTTAGGCCATCGGCATCGCGGTCCACAACCCATAACCGAATTTCATCATTAGTTGTTAATTGCAAGTTGCTATAAGCCACCTCGAGCCAAAACAGGACCAAGTGACACATTTTGATTATTGAAATAAATTCCGAGCTTTGATAACTCTCTTTCGCCTTCATCCACACCCTTTTTATCCCCACAGATGGCTTTCTTAAGCTTAATTCGACTATTTTTACAAACAAATTATAATCATGTCGTCAGTTGAAGATGGAGGACCAGCCTCCTCGACATCTGCCTTTGTGTCATCATTGGTATTCTACGGTATTATAGGAGCTGTTATTTTTTTACTTTTCACTGTATTCAGGCCTAAGGAGCCTGCGGTTTATGCTCCTAAGTCTTTGGACTTGGAGACTATCCGTGATGAGGAAAGGCCACCGTCTGTCCCCAACGGAATGTTTTCATGGCTAATATTTCTTATGACCAAGCCACAAGCCTTCTTTATTCAATATTGTGGTGTTGATGGTTATCTTTTTACAAGATATGTTGGTATTTTCGCACTCATTTCACTTCTCGGTTGCTTTATGCTGATGCCAATTCTCCTTCCTGTCAATGCCACCAATGGACAAAACATTGATGGATTTGAACGATTAGGGTTTGCCAATGTCACAAACCATAAAAGATACTACGCACATGCTTTTCTCTCTTGGTTCTACTTCGGTTTGATCATCTATATGATCTTCAGGGAATTGGTTTTCTATACTGGTTTCAGACATGCTTTCCAAACAGCCCCGCTCTACGATGGATTGTTATCCTCTCGTACGCTTTTGTTGACTGACATTGATTCTCAGTACATGGCTGAAGACTGCTTGAGAGAGAAATTTCCCTATATCGTTAGAGTCTGGTACGCCAAAGATCATGGTGATTTATCCAAACTAGTTAAGGAAAGGACAAAGTTGTCTCAGAAATATGAAGGTGCTGCCAACACTGTTATCAACAAGGGTGTCAAGTACCACAACAAACTGGTCAAGGAAAACCAGACTCTTCCAAGTAATGTAAGAGGATATGTCCAGAAAGAACCAACGCATAGACTTGGTAAAATCCCCTTTGTTGGAGAAAAAGTCAACACTATTGAATACTCCATCAAGAAACTGGACTCCTTGAATTCTGAAATCGAGGCTGCGCAGGATGAAGGTGCTATTGCGTCGGCAAAGCAATTTAACTGTGTCTTTGTGGAGTTTGCTAACCAGTGGGAGGCACAAAGGGCTTTTCAAGCTGCAAACTTCTTGGGCTTCAAATCCAAATTTATCGGTATCGCACCAGACGACGTCATTTGGGAAAACTTGGAATTGAACTCCTCTTCCAAGCGTTGGAAACGTGTTGGGGCTAATTCATTCCTCGTCGCTATGATTATCTTATGGGCGATTCCTGTGGCTGTTGTTGGTTGCATTTCCAATATTACTTTCCTGACTGAAAAGGTTCATTTCTTGAGTTTTATCAACAAGTGTCCGGACTTTCTTCTGGGGTTGATCACTGGTATCTTGCCTACGGTAATGTTAGGGATCTTGATGAGCCTTGTTCCAGTATTTATTAAGTTTGCTGGTAGAATATCAGGTGCTATCTCCAAGCAAGAGTTGGAGCTCTATTGTCAGTCATGGTTCTATGCCTTCCAGGTCATCCAAGTCTTTATCGTCGTCACACTTGCATCTTCTGCAAGCTCTACTGTCACTGCGATTATAAATGATCCAAGCTCTGCTATGACCTTGCTTGCTCAGAACCTACCAAAAGCGTCAAATTTCTATATCAGTTTCTTCCTTCTACAAGGTTTGCTGACGCCTGCCCTGAGTCTTCTTAGAGTAGTCCCATTATTGTTATCACATGCCTTGAGTTTCTTACAGAATACACCAAGAAAAAAATGGACTAAAAGCAATGTTCTTTCTGCCCCATCTTGGGGTATTGTGTATCCACCAACTCAACTTTTGGTTGTCTTGTTCATTGTCTACTCAATCATCTCGCCAATACTGTTGGTTTTTTCAACGTTTACAATGGCTCTGCTTTATGTGGTTTATTTGTACCTAATGACCTACGTCAACGGTAAAGACCTTGACATGAGAGGAAGAAACTACCCTTTGGCTCTGTTCCAAACCTTCGTTGGGCTTTACCTTGCCGAAGTTTGTAACTTGGGTTTGTTCATCATGGCAAAGGCTTGGGGTCCTTTGGCATTGTCTGTTGTGATCTTGGTTGTTACTGTCTTGGCCCATCTCTACTACCGCTACAGATTTGAATCTTTGTTCAATTGTGTTCCTTTGAGTGCGATTGATGTGGCCAGAGGAAATGAATCTCTAGATTCAGTCGTTTATGATAAGGACCAAGGGAAAAAGGAAGTTGAAAGAACAGGGAAGCACTATTTGGAAGATAACCTCAATTCACCAGATGGGCTCAAAGACGCTGCAGATGGCAACAGGGGTGATAACCAAACATTTTCTTCCACACTAGGAACTCTTTCCGGCGCTAACGCCTCTTTACCAAAAGAAACTGATGTTGAGGTTAGCAAGACTGGTCATTCAGGGGGTGAAGAGGGCCTTAAGAATGAACATGCTGCTTTACGTCAAGGTCTTGTTTCTAGGATGATTTACTTCTTACATCCTTTGAAGGCTTTCAACTTCAAGTCCGTGCGTTCAGGATTACCAAGCAGTTTCAACATGACTATCAACTATTCTCCAGACTACCTACAAACCGCTTATGAGGATCCTAGCATCAGAGATGAAGCCTCTCATATATGGATTCCAAAGGATCCAGTGGGGATCTCTGAGTATGAATCTTCTAAGACTGATAATACTTCTGTGAAAATATTTGATGGTAATACTTCATACAACGAAAATTCCACTGAATACAATGTCACTGGTCCTCCCCCTTCTTACGAGGAAGCAGTTAGAGCTTGACTTAAGGAATCAAGATGCTTTGATTGCAGTTTTTTTTTTCTTGTTCAATCAGCAATTTGGAACTGATCTCTTTTTTGGTTTAGGTTTTACCTTTTTTTTAGCCTTTTGTAGTTATTAATTATGTTCTTTTATTTTTCAATCTTATACCTTTTATTTGAAACTAATTATGGTTTCAAGATGTTTTAATATTAAATGTTATAGTTGAGATCAGTGAGACCTTCACGTGTTTACAAACGAGGGCTCTTTTGGAAAATAAACCAACAAATTGTAGGACTGTACATGAGTGCACAGGAATTTATTTTTGCGTGCTAATATACACAAATCATTGGCATATTAGTTATCTTATAAAATCAATTGTTAGAAAAATATGATCAAGAAGCAATACTGGCTAATAGCAACAATCTTTGCATTCCTTAAGCTGTATCAGTTCCTGATCCTTTCATTTGTGCCGTCACAATTTGATCTATCGAATGTTCACCACCAGCACGAAAGATTCCCTTACAACGTCATCTATCTCACAATAAACTGGGATAACGTTTACTTCAATCAATTATTTCACACTGGTCCACGATATGAACATGAATATGTTTTCAGTCCTTTGTGGTGGAGACTTATGTCGTTCATCCATAGTTTCTCTTTAACAATGGAAACAGATTCTTACATCATGGCAATGATTATCAGTAATGGGTTGCAACTCTTGAGTGCATTTATTCTTTACAACTTGACCAAACTGGTGTTCAGAAATGGGGATAGTCGAAAACCGCTAGTGGCATCCATAGTTTTTCTCCTAAACCCTGTGGGTGTTTTTGGTTCGGTGCCATATTCTGAAAATCTATGTTGTTTCCTTTCACTCATTGCTCTTTATCTAAGAGAACTTTCACTAGCCTCCAATTCCCATCTTCTATATATAACGGGGTCTTTCTTCACATGTCTTGCTGTCTGGACCAGGTCTAACTCAATCGTTTTGGGGTTGTTATACTTTTTGGACTTTGTCAGGTTCCAGGGGCCACTGTATAAGACTGCATTTGTTTCTGGTTGCATCTTATTTCTGAGTCTGGTTGCTTATAATTACTTGCCTTACAGGGAGTTCTGTACCATAGGCGATACTAGACCATGGTGCACCTCAGCAATTCCTTCACTATTTACATATATTCAAACAGAAAGATGGAACAATGGGTTTTTGAGATACTGGACACCTAATAATATCCCTAATTTTCTATTTGCCCTGCCATCATTGGCCCTACTATCTCAATCTTCGTTGAATTACATCAATAATCCCCGATTATGGACCTTAAGCTACATGACAGTTCTGTTTACAGTGTTGATTTTGTTCTTCGCTAATGTTCAGATCATTGTTAGAATCTCTTCATTCATTCCACTGACACATTGGTTTGTAGCTGAGTTGGTTCTTCTGAAAAAAGGGTATGGATGGATTATCTATTTCTTTTTGTGGATCTCTGTACAGACTATTCTTTTTGGGGCTTTTCTACCCCCAGCATAAATTTTATAAATCAGTTATAGTATTAAGTTAAATAAACGGATAGCTATCATATCATATGTGGGAAAATTAAAATGGATACTGTTGAGGTTCTTTCTCGTCAGTGTACCCCATGGCTTCTTGTTTGGCGGTCATCTCTCTTAGATAAGGCAAAACGACTTCATAGAACTTATCATAACCTCTATACTCCTTCACATCGTCGGACCAACTTTCAATGCCGTCCAATAGTCTCTTAGGAACATAAGGCTCTTTGCACATCTCAGTTATTGGTAAGAAGTACGTTCTTATTGTGAAGATAGCAGCACCAGATATTGGGAGTCTTCTCACAGATTGTCTCTCAGACCTGTACCAAATTTGATCAATAGACTTGGCTGGGTTGGCTGTGTACCAACCAACTGTGTCATTGTTCTCGTCACCAATAGATGTTGACCAGTCCAAGTGATCATCTGTCTGAATGAAGTAATTGTTACGGACAATTGGAGCTTCTGGGGTTAGTCTGAAGAAGAACTTCTCCATTCCTTTCTTCAAATGGGTGTTGTACTTAGGAACATCGCCAGAAGTGTGGATAGCAGAAAGAGGAGTGTTCAACTTGTCCTTTAATCTCCAAAACCCAGCAAGCATAATACATCCGCCCTTCAAAACGTAATCGCCATTCTCATCTTCAATCATAATAGCAACATCATCTTGGAGAAGTTTGGCAACAATAAGCATAGCATCTTCGGTCAAAGGCTCAATAGTTCTGTGGTTCTCGCCGGTTTCACGATTCTTAATACCCTCTGATGTTTCTTCAAATAAATTTGGATAACGTGCAGGTAAATATTTTCTTAACTCGAACAACAATTCAAGCGAAGCTGCCTTTGCTTCAGGCAGTGTGCCATAGAGTTCTTGACCTTTTTCTTCAATTCTCTTCATCTTAAGATTGTGAAACTTCCTCCACTCGTTATCAAGCTCAATCCAGCTGTTGGTGTCCATGTTTCTGATGCCCATAGTGACGTTGTACTTGTGTTTGAAGGCACGATATGGCAAGGGTGTGGTATCGTTGATGCTCCAGTTAGAAAAAGCTGGTGGAACAGGCAATTGATAATCTTCAGGGGTCCACATCCCTAGCTTTCTCGCTTTGTTATTGGCAACCTTGGCAGGTAGTGGCTTGATATGACGGTTTGTGAAAAAGTGGTAGTAGATAACTATGTATGTCAGTGAGGCAAACAGAAGAGACAGACTGGCGATCGATGCAGTGGACCACTGTTGGACAGATGAGGGCCCAAAAGAGTCCAATAATTCAACAATAATACCCATTTGTAAAAACTTGAACTTGGTGTTGATTTGCTGAAATAAACCCTTTCACAGATTGTTTATTGAAGCACACGGATTTGGGATATCTCCCAAGTTTTATATCAATCTGATCTTTAGATTATGGACATTGGATCTTGCTTTCAATAATTATTAACTATAGTGATATAATGCTCAGTTAGCTGTGGTAAGCTGTGACTGTTGAAGTTTGATAACAAGCTAGCGGTATAGTTTAACTTAAATAGGTAACATAATAAACGTTGCATCTTAGAATCAAAACTTTGATCTAGGATAATATTAATGTGGGTTGCAACTTGCCAATTAATCTAGTTAACAAAAATTGCCGAATGTGGCAGAAATCTCCAGATGACACTTTCTATTTCCTATTTCAGACAAACTATCCATTGGCTCAAAAAAAAAAAGTAGAGAAAACACTTTAACCTCTATTTGGGCTCCAAACTATCCTAATATAAAGCATTAATAATATTTCATTATGAACTTATAAATTTTAATACCATGAAGAACCAGCTCGTTGAAACTGCAATCCTATTTATGACAGATGTCAGATCAGAATGAATTATTACATAGTTCTCCCAGATCACTCATAAATTTCATCCGCAGAGGACAACACTTCGTAGTCAAAGTCCTCAGTAGTATCAGATACATAGCCTCCCTTCTCATTCTCACAATCATCATCGGTGGACATAATCATATGGTCAGTGACATCAACAAAGTCATTGTAGAAAGAATCTGCTGGCACTCTATCTGTAGAGGAACTAGTTGGTTCTAGGGATGCTGTGCTATCGTGATAATAAGGCTTCTCATCCCCATTGTGATTGTTACTCAAAATGCAGAATCCACTTCCATCAACACATGAACCTTCCGCGTAAGTTTGATCCTGACTGAACATTTCCACCTTGTATTTGATGTTGGAGATTTCGCGTGGTACATTCAGACCATGTAGGTTGTGTTCTAATACCTTTAAGCCCTGGGAAGCCATAATCTGCGTGTCTTTGAGATTGAAATTGGCATGGATAACTTCATTCATTTGTGATATGAAGGTAAATCTTAGGACTAATCCTTTTGGTGTAAGATTGTTGCTCTTGTTTGTGAGTCTTGCCATTAACATCTCATCACTGATGTGAATCTGACAAGTTAGCTCTGCACTTTTGGAACCCACCCCTGAGCTCTTTTGAGACTTGATACAATTAAGAAGAGACTCGAAATCCCTTTCAGATTGTGAAGTATCACTAACAGCACTGTGGGTAACTGAACCAGAACCAGGACGAGTAGTACTTTGGAATAACTTCATAATCAGTTCGTATCTATCACTATTTTCTATCAGTTTGGATACCTTCTCTGTTGTACCAAACTTTGCCATAAATTCAGATTTCGTCTCTTTAAACTGATCATCATGTCTTTGAAGGTTTAGGGGATATTTTGGAGAGCCATAATCAGTCCCACCCTCCGCAGAAGCTTCTACAGCGTTCTTGTTTTCCGTGTCCTCAGTGTCTGGATCTGGTTCCTCAGTCCATTTATTTTGGATGTTGTACTTAATGGGCGAATCGTAAACCTTTAATCTTAGATGGTTTTTTACGTTTAAGCTTCTCAATAACCCTTTGAAATCAGCCAATGTTTCCACACGTACATACTTCTTTGATCTTTTTGATTTTCTCTTTATAACAGTGGTGTCAAAGTCCAATGGTAAATCACCACAGATGGATGTGATCAAAGACTTCAAATCCTCAAGACCATGTAAGTTCGATTTCTTGAAGCTAGATTCCTGGGAAACTCCCTGGTATGTAATTTTGATGGTGGCGCTCTCCTCAGAAAGGCTCATGATATCTGTTCTGGGTCTGGTGGAAATGGCTATCCTAGTTATGATTGAAGAATTTTATTGTGTGGTTTGGTATGGATTATTAGGAGAATTTCAAATGAGTAAAGATGTTTTCAAAGAGCATAAGTATAAATTGATCTAATCATGTTTTAACTTATTAGCTATAGAAGCAAACTTGTGGGGGACAACTTTATGTTTGTTTTATAGCACACCGGTTAACACCGACTGGCGTGCAGAAATCTTATATAGCTAATACAGTAGTTTACAACTCACTACAAAATTCTGGGAATACTCGTAGTTCTGAGAACTGACAATTATTTATCTACAAGAGCCTGAATGTAGTGCGTCATGTCACAATTAATTAAAGATAGAAATTACAATTAACGCAGGGCGTAATTCTAGGAGCTGGTTGTCTCCTTTCTATCCAGCCAATACTTCTTCGAGCTCATTCTTAAGCTCCTAGTTTCCTGTTCCCACTCTTTCGACTTATTCCCCTTGATTGTCTTGACGTGCCAGAAGTTACACATCCCACCTCTCTCGCACCCCTGCTCTTCATGGCTACGGCATTTTGCTTCCTCGAACTCTGACACTGGGGAAAGCTCACAGTACACAGGTTTGGAATCGTACCACCTTGTGGAGAATAGATCTCTAGCCTTGATAGCCTGTGACTCCTGAGCAAAGCGAACATACACACTTCCATTCAAGTGATCGTTATGATTCTCACACACTGTGAAATTCTTCACAGGGCCAATTAGAGAACATTCAATATAAACGTCGCGGTAGAACGCCCTGAAGTACTCATCTACCTTTTCCTGTGGAGCCTCACTGAGAACAACATCAGTTGTATGTGTTTTCTTGTTCGTGTATGTACGGGAAATTTCTGGGTTATTGTAGAGATTGGCTATTAGAATTGTGGATGAGGATGTTGGTCTGATGTGTTTACGGGAGCATTTCTCACCGTGACGACAGGCACCCATTTTAGTATAGAACTGACAGCGGATACTATCTGTTTGTGATGACATGTTTTTGTATTAAATTTCTAGGTGTTTTGAAAAGAGACTTATACGTATGTAGTGAATTAGTGTGTTTTATACTAATGTATCTCCAAGCTACAGAAGTAGTTGGTAGATTTTCTGAAGCACTGAATAAATATTGTTATACTCTATATAATGCATGTACCTGTTGACGGGTCCCTACCAGACGTTAAGTATATAAATCGATTAAAAAAAAGTTTTCATGTTTGGTACATAAGAGTCTAAGATCCCAAGTTAAACTAGTAGTCGCAATAATTTAGAAAAGAAAGCTCATATTCTTCTGTACCATTTACATTTTAATTAATCAAGGTGTTTGAAGTTTTGAAGTGGAATATTTATAAGATTCTTGTTGGTCATGTATATCAGCTAGCGAGGATCTAACGTACGTTAAATTAGTTAATTTAAAGCAGTATTTAGTATTTAGCTTACATTATATATTATTATATTAATTAAATATCATTAAATTATCATAAATAAATAAATAAATAAATAAATAAATAAATAAATAAATAAATAAATTATATATGATATGGCTTTTTAGAATTTAATAATATATATTAATAATTTTAATAGTACATTAATAAATTAATTTAATTATAAATATTAAGTTAATTTATATATATACAATATATATTTATTAAAGAATATTAATAGTTTTGAACTATTACAATATTAAAACCCTAGTAAGAAATGTAAATATTTTCATGGTTATTTATGTGGGATAATTATCGTCTATTCCACTTCCAGTTTAAAAATAAGATAAGAACTCTAGAGATCTGCCATAATTTTACGGCCAGGATCTGTGAGATCCCACAATGCAAAGTTCAACTTTTAAGCCCTGTGTACAGAATCGAGGCAGTGAGGTGTTAATTGTCGAAGGCTGAAGATGTAATAACACAAACATACACATAGTATAGGGAGTCATTTGGTATTGATTATAGATCAGAAAAAAGCTGAGATTCGTTCAAAATTGGCGAAATTGCAAATCCTAATTGAATCTTGGACGTGAACCATTCACATCTGTTTCCAGAGTCCAGACACTCTTTACCATATTTACCAGCCTTAGTCAGGGACCCCAATGTCTGTTGTCAATCAACTCTCAACAGAATTTTCTACTCTTATCGTAGAGTCCAGAAGGAGAAACAACGATATAAAGGTAGCTGCCGAGTACTCACTAGACAAGCTAAAGTCATTCAACTCAAGCACCACAGAGCCCGATTTCTTACAGAACTTGGCCACTGACGATAACTTCATAACACCGATTCTTCTTTCGTTTTCCTCCAGAAATGCAAAGCTCAGTTCAACTTCCATACAATCGCTTAGCAAGTTGATCCAGTACCGTGCCATTCCCTCTTCCAAGATCGGCAGACTACTAGATGCGTTGGTGGAAGCTACATTCCTTGCCATGGACATTCAATTGAAGATCTTACAGGTTCTTCCAACGTTCTTTCAGATGTACAGCCCATTTATCAATGATGTATTGTTAACCAAGTTCCTAGAGATATGCTCAATCCTCCAGTCACAGAACAAATCTCCAATGGTGGTCAATACAGCTAGTGCCACCGAGCAACAGATTGTTTTATCATTGTTTGACAAGGTTTCTGGCGAGGAACACGCTGAAGCACTGGAGAAGTCTTACTCAGTAACAATTTATGACGATGAAGCCGAGCCTGTAACTGCAAACTCGCTAGACGCTTTCAGAACTTTCAAGGACTACTGCTCATTGATTAACAACCAAGCTGCCGAATTTCTACCTTTTAAATCGGTCTCTGAGACATCCACACTAGAACTGCTTGAAAATATCATAAACAACAACACACAGTTATTCCAAACACACACCGAACTCATCTACTTGCTTAAAACCAAGCTAGCACCGTTACTTTTGAGATCTTTTTCGTCCTCCAACAGCTTCTCGATAGCTGTCAGAACATCCAGAATCATTGTGCTATTGGTTAAGAACCACATTGAAACCATGGAGACAGAAGCCGAAGTGATCTTATCTCTATTGAACTTAACACTGACAACAGAATCAAATCTCCACCACTGGAAAAGACTCTTGGCTCTAGAGATTTACAGCAATGTATTTCAATCGCTCGATTGTGTCACAGAGATTTTCAAATCCTTTGACAGTGACTCATCTAGAAAAAGTATTGTGTTGGACTTCTTCAAGAACTGTAACGACCTTATCGTTGATCCAACAACAAGACACATTCTCAACCTGTCCGAGATTGTTATACAGCCTGAAACAGACAAATCTATCACATCACTGAATTCATCTCTCAGAAACCCATTATTGGAGCAACTAGACAAGGAAGATGCTCCACCTGTGCCTAGAAATTACACCATATTTTTGATTCTTAGTGTTCTCACGAAATTCTGTGACGGTGTAGGTAACTACACCATCAACTTATCAAACCAGTACCAGTTTTCTTTCTCCGGCGAACTTGAAGAACTACCATCTGAGGTAGAATGCTTTCAGAACTTAATCAGAACCAACGCAAAGTCCTTAATTTCACTTGGTTCAGAGTTCTTGTATGCTTCTATTCACTCTGATTTATTCCATTCATTGGTCAGATCTCTCCAGAAGCTATGTCATTCTGCGGGTACTCTATGCTTGGACAAGGAGCGTGACTCTCTTCTGTACTTGTTCTCAATTGCTGCTATTTCCAATGTACAGAAGTACAAGCAGAAGGCGCAACGAAACGCTTCAATCACAGAATCAATTGCTGAAACCATCAGTTATGCTACAGGGACTTCTGTAGTTGAGAAACCAACAGTCCACCCAAGAGATCTGAACCCAAGACATATTATTTGTTTCAGGGCCTTGGTTTCCTTGTCGATTTCGTTTGCTCCTGTTCTCAAAAGCAGCTGGAGATTTGTTTTGATCACGTTCCAATGGTTCAACTACTATACGGGTGGTCCTTCCAAATATGTCTCCCTAAATGAATATCCTCCAGCCCCCAAGATATCTCCCACAGATGTCAGAGTTATTGACTCAACTATTCACAAGTTCAACGAAAGTACAAAGAATCTTTCAGATATTCAGTTCAAGGGTCTCGCACAGAGCCTCATTGATCTTGGTTCTGAAGCTGTCAGGATGAAGTCGGAATCAACCGATTATTTTATTGAGCCAGTTGGCGATAGTGGCATTTCGATCTGTCCATTCAATACCGATTTCTACTTTGTGAAAATTGGTACAATCGCAGAAATCAACATGCAACGTTTTTTGAAGGAGTCTGAAGGAGAATCAGAGAACTGGCAACTTATATTGAGTAGCTTGGAGTCCACAGCCGCTGAGGACCAAATCCAACCAGAGATTAGATTGTTGAGTGCTGAGATATTGAACTCCATCTTTAAGCGAATGGCAGAGGAAGGGTTCTCCTCAGAGAATGACATATCTGAAACCAGGAAACAAGCGGAAACAAGATTATTCAGCTCTTTATCAG
Organism: Waltiozyma chaumierensis; assembly: GCA_030566875.1. NCBI lineage: Eukaryota > Fungi > Ascomycota > Saccharomycetes > Phaffomycetales > Wickerhamomycetaceae > Waltiozyma > Waltiozyma chaumierensis. The sequence goes on along the minus strand of JAKUBK010000003.1, from coordinate 66,424 downwards.
GGACAATGAGCCTGATGGTAGGCAAAAAACCCAAAAGTTCCCATCAAATCTCTACCAACTCGGTGATTATTTATGACACTTTGAACACATTGGCCGAGTTATTGGACCGTTTCGGTAACTCCTTCAGGAACTCTTGGACAGTCGTCATTGAGATCATTGGATCCACATTTCCTTTCTACCAAACCAACGAATCTACGGAGGACGTTTCTACCAACAATGGAATTCTGAAAGCATCGTTTGGAATCATCCAGCTAATTTTGAATGACTTTATCCAGTACGTTCCTGTGGAAAGCTTCAATTTTGTTATTGAGATTCTTGAGAAATTTTCTACACAGCATTTGGTGATCAATGTTTCCTTTTCGGCTTTGAGTTATTACTGGCTGATCTCTGACCATTTCCGAATCTTGGCTTTGGACGAGAACTCTCACATTAATAAATGTGCTATTTCGGATATTTGGTTGGCTCTTTTGAAGTCCTTGATAAACATCTGTGGCGACCCACGTCCTGAGATTCGTAACGTGGCAATCCAAACCTTTTTTAGAATTGTCGATTCTCACGGCGACTACCTCGATTGGCGAATCACTTTTAAATCAGTGGTTGAAACTCTCTTGAAAATCGAACCCCCTGCTGCTGGAACAGAGAATGAATACGAGGAGAAGAGAAAGTTTAGAGAGAACTGTCTGATGGTCCTGAATGGAATCAAGAGCTTATTCATCAAGTTCATTGTCAACTCAAAGGAGGAGACCTTCTGGGACGAGCTTCTAAGTCTTTTTCACCACATGATTTGCATAGAGGACCTGCCAATCTCAAAGATCGTTTTTGAAAATCTTTACGAAATCCTCGAATCTTGCGAGGGGATCACCCGAATCGACTTCGAAAAGGTGTTTGTGTTTTGGTCTTCTCAGAAAATCAAATACGTGTCCCAGGACTCCAGTGTGTACCAAGACATGGTGATTGAGTACATCGAGCTGTTCACTATCCTCAACCATCAGGGACTGCTGTCGAAGGAGGAGTTGGAGTTATCTGTTTCGATCTTCAATAATGCAATCAGATTCCCATTTCTTCCGGGAAACTCACCAGACAACGACTCATGCACCAAACTTCAAAGTCTTATCCTCGACATCCTTGATAAGTTTGATGCCAAACATGAAGACTACAATATGGTGGTGGTTAGCATCTCCTCAATGGTTCTCCTTCCGATTAATACGAGACCCAGAATCTTGAGGAAGTTGAAGAATACCAACACAGAGAGGGTTTGTTCGTTTATTGCTGCAAGCATTAGAGCATTAGAAATCTTGAGATCGAAGCTGATTGGACCAGAAGAAAAGTTCATGGATGTCAGCGACACCACGATTCTGAAGGTGATGGAAAATCTGCTAGAGACTGTAAAGACAATCCCACAAGATGACCTAAGCCATCTCAAGAGACTGGAAACAGCACATGTATGGAAGAAGGGCCTTCAATTATTGCTAGATTTGTCTCTGAAAATTATCACAGAAGGTAATTTGACAGTTGAAGAATCACCAGATCATTGGGCCTTGATCTTGGAATCCTTCATTTTGACCTTACCTGGGAGAAACTTTGAAAGGGACGAGACTTTCAATACTGCCTGTTATGAAAATTTCAAAGAGGTGGCTTTTGGAAACATTACACAGATATCAAATAACGAGCGCTTGATCGATTACTTCGTAACCGCAATCTGGGATGCTTCTCTGTTGTACAAGAAGAATGAGATTGAAGATTTCCTTTTCAGGACTTTGAAATCTCCATCCGAAATCTCAAAAAGACTAATGGATTCTGACCTTCTTGACTTCTCAACAGAGCCTTTGATATTGTTACCACAGGAATCTTTCAGACTAATTTGCTTCAATGATTTCTTTTCAATTGCCACTAATCATTTAAACAGTAGGTATTCCAAGGAGTTGATTGGTAAGATTACACCTCACATTCTCTGTCGTTCGGTTATGATCATCAAAAGGTTTGAATGCTCACAGAGTTTGTTGAACCAATCACCTGTTAACCTGATCCAGCAGAAGGAGCTCCAATTGACTTTAAAGAATATACTTCTGATGTTGCAAGTATTACAGGCTACAGGTTCGGTCAACGAGAGAGACGATTTGAAAAAGATAGTTGTGCTTGTCTTGAAAGGTCGTCTCAGTGTTTCTGATGACTACAAGGAGCAGTTCGAGAATGTCCTCTCTGAATTGTCCAATGAGATATTCTGAGGAGGCATTGTTTTTGCTTTCAATAAAAATTTTGTGATTTTTTTTTCTTTTAAATTAAGAGCTTCTTTAAGTAGTTAGCATAGTTTTAGTTCTCATGACTACGCTTTTAGATTTTCTAAGCATTTCTTGAGGCGATCATACAATTTTCAGGTTAATTAAAATATGGATTGGGAATTAAATAAAATCTTGGGATCGTTTATTGAAAACACAAGGAAAACATTTTCTAAATAAACAAGTCATGAATACATCTACCATCTATACAAAATTCAACAACCTTGATACCAAGCGCGTTTTCAGAGAAGCTTACATGTAAGATCCATTATTCAAGGAAGTGTTGTCACCCCTAGCAACAGAAGGATCCCAGGCACTACCAGGAACAGACAAGTCGATAGGATTTTGTAATTGACGTTCTCTTTCGAATTCTCTCCATCTTCTCATTTTAATCATGGAGTGGTCAAACTCACCTTCAGCCTCGTCATGTCCCTCATCCACACCAACGATTAGACGAGTCTCACCCCAACTGAAATCATCAAACTTCCAATAAGCATACGATGGGAGAACAAAGTTCCAGATTGGCAAGGCAAGCAAGTAAATAAACATCCAAACAACATAGGACCAACGCGAGGCTGTCACAACGATAACCAAACCTGGCAAACCCAAAATAATGGCCAACAAAACTAAAGACAAGACAGGTGTTGGCTTGGAGACAATGGCGACAATAATAACGTAGATAGTGAAGGCAATGGCAGCAGGCAAGATCAAAGTACCAATCAACTCGATACCAATGACGAACTGCATGGAGAAACAGAAAGTACCACACAAGTCCTTGACCAACACCAATTCCATCAAGTTGTGCACAGTGGAGTTGATCCAACGTCTTCTCTGGGACAAAAGGACTTTGAATTTGTCTGGAACAATCGTCTTACACACAGCCTTTGGAACAAAGATCTGCTTTCTCTTTGGGAAGGTCTTCAACATCAACGTGGAGAGGAAACGATCCTCACCCAACAACAACAAATTCTTTCTATGCAAGGTGTCAATGACGTTATCAGAATATCTTTCAACGATATCAGGGTTAGCAAGAATCGGAACCCAGAAGCCGTCTGACGACTTTGGAGCCTTGATACGGTACATACAGAAACAACCAGGCAAACACGTGACACCACCAAAGACAGACTCGAAAGCCTTAGCCTGATGGTGGGAAATGTAGTATTCAAACACTTGGATGGCAGTAACCCACGATTGTCTCTTGTTGGAAATCTTGGTTTCACCACACAACCCCATAATCTCAGGATCCTTAACCATCGAGCCAATCATATGGGTCAAGGAGTCTGGGTACACCTTGGTGTCGGCATCCACCATTAACACAATCTCGTACATATCAGCTAAAAGACCAGTCACCTTCCAGATGTTGAGGAGAATGTCGTACTCCAATTCAGTCATTCTTTCATCAAAGGTAACTTTTTGCAAGAAAGACATAAGAATGATTTGGGAGTCACGCTTACCTCTGTTACCTGGCTTAGCAGCGTTGGCTTCACTAGGGGTACCACACTTGACAATACAAATAACCGGGACACGCTGTTGCTTCTCCTTTGGAATCGTTGTTTCGTCATACTTGTAGAAACCTGAGTAGACCTTAGCCATATTGTGTCTCTTGCTACCTTGAGCAACAGCAACATAGGAGTAGGCCTTGACATTTTGTGGGTCTTCAGAGAAGTCATCCATCATGGACAAAGCGATTTCTGGAGTTGTCTTATCGTTACCAGAACCCTTGATCAACCCATCACAGAGAATCAAAATAAGCTTATGACTGTTCGGGTAATCAGTGGTGGCGATAGAATCCAAAGTTGTTCTTAAACCTTCTTCATCTTCAGAGTAACAGGTGACCAAGTTAATACAATGAGCCAACGGGAATTTGGAAGGCATGAATGAAGCTGGGGGTTGAGGAATAAAGTTTGGATGAACAATATCTGGATCTAAACCTTGTACATCAGGAGCTGGGGCCAAATTAGAAAACGATGCGTTTCTTGAGCCGAACCCGGCACCTCCTAACATGGTACTCTGGGAAACACTTCTGGAGTGGAGACCACCCTGGCCTTTGGTATCAACGGTATTGGCAGCTTGGAGAGCCATGGTGGTCATCCCCTCGATGCTACTGTCAAAGATATCGGCATTCTCATACTGGTATTGATCCAGGTCGGGATTATTGTATCTAGTCCCCTTTAAGAAGTCCAATCTAGACACTCTTCTAGAGACCGCCAGTGGTTTCGTTATTGGAGCTTGTCTACCGTGATTTTCAGCCCAATCTTCTCTTTCGTTATCTCTCTTGGCCATTTCCTTGGCGTCAATGATATCGGCACCCTGCTTTGGAGCGACAAACCATTTGAAGTAACAGGCAATGATGAACTTAGCAAAGACAACAGAAAGAATAAACACCAAAGAGACATAAAGGACAACCTTGGAGGCAATACAACCAATGGTATCAGCATCGATCTGTCCAACCTTAATAATTTCAGATAAACACCTGGCAGCTTGTCTGTCGGAAGAAGTAGCCAAAAGCAAAGAAATATCGTAACCAGACATGGAGGCAGATTTCAACTCATCGAAAAGAGCTGGATATTCCAAATCGGAACTCTGGATCCAATCGATAAGATCCAAATCCAAAACGTTACCAGAGTAAACAACCAAGTTTCTAGTGGAATTATTGACATCATCCCAGGTGAAGTAAATGTCACCTCCGCTCTTCAAACTATAGTAAGCAGATCTAGCACTCTCAGAAGTGTGACACGCCCAGCCATCGTAGTACACTGAAGCGGTAAAGTTTGGAGAGCTGGAGCCATCGTGGTTCACTAACTTACAAGGCATATACCAAGCCAAATTATCACCATCATGAGGGATGGTACAGTTGTCTCTTGGTGTGATCAAACCCTTACAGTTACCGTTGACGTTCTGAAACAAGAATGAAGCATCCTTACCACCTGCATTAACAGGTGGGTACAAGACGTTAGAACCACCTGGAACACCAGCAGCTGCAGGATGAGAGGAACTGGTCAAGTCATAAGCCTTACCGTTGATGATCAATAAACCGGTAGAGACCTCGTTATTTTTTACTCTGGTTCTTTCTCCAGAGCAAACGGTTCTAGTGAAACCGAAAGTCAAGTAGGCAACAAAAGTACCAAGGTACAAGATGATAGATAGCAAAGCAATTTTTTCTCTCCATGCCATCTGTCTGTCCTTCTTTGGCATTCCAAAAAGCTTCAACACCTGACCTGGGGCCCAGAACGTGATAACGTAACAGTAAATCTCCCAGCCTGACAGTTTCTTTTCATTAACAGGTCCAGTTGGCTTCTTAGGATGTTGCTTGATTGTACGTTCTTCAATATTGGATTTTCCAGAGTATGGCTTGCTCTTGGTAAACGGGCTGTCATATTCATCGTTTAGACCGTAAACGGTTGTGCCCTTGGCTTCAGAGTTGTCTCTACCTGATAGATCTGAGAGTGGGATGTCTGTGTTGTATGAGGCGGAGTTTCTTTGACTGGTTGGATCCAATCCAGTGCTTGAAGGGTTGACATTGAGATGGGCTTGTTGCTGAGATGCAAGCTGAGCATAGTAGTAGTGAGGATTGGCTGGATCATTAAGATTGTTTCTTTCTGGTCTAACCAAAGACCTGTTCCTCTCCAAGTTGGAAGAGGCACCGCCTAGTAGAGCTTCATCATCGAAGTTTTCATATCTCTTTTTGGAGTTGTTCCTTCTAATAGAAGATGACCTTTGGAACATGGTTCCCAATCTAGTGAACAAATAGTAGGGGGGGTATGCAGAGTGGTAAGAGCTATGAGCTAGAGTGAAGCACTGTAGTATGTGTTGCTGTTGGTAAGTTCTAGGGGGCAGAAAATGTAATTCAAACAGTAGTTGAAATAATGTGACGGGAACTAGAACTGTGGAAAGTGACACTCCTATTACAGTAGATACTAGTTAGGATGTGTGAAGCAGTGTTTACGATCAAAAAAGGAATACACTGATTGCTTGACGTTTGGTTGTAACTTTTTCAAAATTATAAATTCTTCAAAATGTTTTAGATCAGCTTTTTCCCGCGCACGACAGATCTCTCATTTTCACTTTGTTTACTAATTCTAGCTGGTGGCAGCCTGGCAGCCTGGCAGGGTGCTGCTCCTCGGAACCAATATTAGCCTGGCCCTATAAGCACTAGGCAGCAATATTATAGCTGTTCGGGATGATCTGGGTCTCGAAACTCTGGACTTGCTTTGATATATCTGAATGCCTCATCCACCATCAAAAGTTAAAACTTTACAAAGTTCAGAATATCTGCAAATTAATAAGAATTACCAAAAAGTGCCCCCCAAACAACCGAAGTTACTTTTATTCATTGCCCAAAGGGAAGTATAGTTAATTGTTAGTATGGATCCGAGACGTCCCCCTACCAGATTTCTCTAAATTTAGCTCAGTTTTTTTTTTAATGTCGACATTGGCCATATAACTTTGACAGACAAGACATGTGATCTGTCATCTGACATGTGCCATATTAAATTAAATAAATAAATCTTTGATTCAGTCTAGACTCCACTGTCCAGGAGTCCAGAGTGCCCAACTTGATCCATCCTGGAACTATTGTATAAGTTGTCCATTTCAACAACGTTAAAAATCCTGAGCTCAAATTTCAATCTTCATGAGAATATCGATCATCTTAAAAATTCCGACATCGAGACCCATTTTCCAACTACAAGGAAGATCTACGTCTACAGACTTTGTTGATGACGTGATATACTCATAGACCTTTGGGCACTCGAAAGATTCCAGAACGTCGATTAATATAATATCCTGCAATATTAAACACTAGCCAGATTTTTTTTATAAACTTTCTATGCACGAAAGTTAGTTATCCCAGATCATAAATGTATAGAAGTTGTGAAAGTTTAAACTTCAAAGGCCCATTTCATTCAAAATATCGAACTCATCTTGAAAGTCACCTTGGTCAAACTCATCCAAGTCAGGAATATCGTCATTACTCTCTTCTTGAGGTTGAACTTTTTTGGATGTTTCCTTTGAATTGAGCAATTGATTTTCAATATCACTGATGTCATCGAAATCTTCCTGTCCATCCATAGCACTCTGGGCCGGGTTCTCAACAGTACCATCTCTTTCTTCAATAGCGTCCACCGTATTCGCGGCGAGTGTTGTTTCCTTTGAAACGGTATGTGTTTCCACAGTTGTATAAAGTTCATCTTCTTCATCGTTGTGTACAAAAAGACCGTTGTTGGATTGACTGATGTTTGGTTCCGAAACACGTTCTGCTCCATGAGGTTCTGTTACCGCCCCACTCTCACTTTGAAGAGCTTCCCGACTTGATTGTAACTCCGTAGTAAAGCTGTTATCTATACCCCCCTGAACAGAGTTCATATCTTCCATAATCCATTCTTCTCTAAAGGTTCTCACCAGAGCGGAAGATCCATGTTTACCAATCATCTCAGTAAAATCTCCAAACTTTGCACGGGGAAAGAGATTATGAGCCCAAAGTTGGTACGTCCTTAAAAAGTTTGCAAGATTCTTAGAAGGTTTCGATGATTTGCTAAGATTCTTTATTATCTTTGCCTTATTATCACGAATATAAGGAAGACCCTTCTTGGAAACAATAAGTTCTGGTGTGATCTTTGGACGTGGTTTATTGACTTGTGTAACAATACTGGATGAAGCGCCTCCAGAGATGGATTCACTTAGCTGAAGCCCTAAAATGGAGTCTACGTTGTTTGCATCGAATTCAGTAATGGAGGTATCGGCAAGGGATGAGTTGGGACCTTGTTGGGTATCGTTCATTTGACCTGAGAATTTAAGTATTGAAAACACGGAACAAAGAGAGAAGTCTATGAAGTGAATAACTGTATATGCGGTTTATATAGTTTTGAAGTTTCACTATTCTGGGTAATGTACAGTTGAATAGGGTTTAGGAAAAGTTACAACGAATTGCATTAAGTATACTAATGACTTTGCGAATTATAGGTTTGATTTCCTGCAAGTTAAGATATTGTAAACCATGTATCTAACGTGTCACCCTCGGAATTCATACGGTCACATGAAGTTATCGGTTGTACCATCATCAGTTTTTGGTTTTATACTAGCGGGCTAGCGGGTCATGGATAATCCTTAAAGTTAACTAACTGAGGCTTGAATAATTAGTCTTTAAAATTTTCTTATTTTTAAAATTTGATAGTATCTACTGTCTAGATATTGTGGGGCTATATCAAAGAAATGAATAAAATAAAATAAAATAAAATAAAATAGAATAAAATAAATGCGAAGTCTAAACGTCATCAAACGTGACTAACGGATTTGTCAGTGAGGCTTGAACCCTGTTCATCAGCAAAACCCCAAAATATAACAGCCAAAGGGACACAACACACAACACCCACACATCAAGTCTTATTGGATTTTGAATTGATATAATAACTATCCAATTTCCAATTTCCAAGGACCACTACAGTTGACTGTTGTTAGTTTCAAACAACCTGGTCAGATCAAACACTAGTTCTATATTTCTTTGGCAACAGCACTGTTCACTGTAGCCTATATTAAGCTATTGTGTGAATCGTGATGAGCTACAATGATCCTAACAAAAAACCCTCTAGCCTTACCTACGAGGAAAACACACATGTGACAGGCTTCACAAGAACAACAAGCGATAGCCAGACAAGGTATAAAGGAACAAATGGCAAATCTTCCAGCAACAAGAAACGAAAGCTCAAGAATGGTTATTCCTACAGCGAAACTAATGGTGCAACACCCGATTCAGACTGCAGACAACATATTGATTCTTTATTTGTCAGTTCAGACGACAACGACTATGGTCACACAAAGAACAACACCAACAACGACACACAAAAGAGATCTTTAAGTCCAATTGGGAATACGTATAACATTAGCCCCGATGAAGACAACTGTGATAGCTCCAACTCCAGCTCCCACCATCAGGTGAGAAGATCTAGGAGATACACAAGCAAGACACCTTCTAACAAGGTAGATACACGGATTATCACTGTTTTTGACGATAATTCTCTCAGCAATCCGGTTGAAATCTCAGACTCAGGCTCAGATTCTAGCCCTGAAGAAACCTGCAACCACAATAAAGACGTTGTTTATGTCAACATGCCGTCCCACAAGACATCACAGAGCAAACCAGATACACCAAGAATATCCAAGAAGACCACCTCTGCTGAACCAACTCTCAAGCAAAAGTTTAAACTGAGTACCCACTGCCCTAAAAAGACCAAGACATACGATTCATCGTCAGATTCAAGTTCTGAGCCCATCCCAATCTCCAGACAACCGCAACATAGGAAAGAAGATCACTCCTCCACAGGAAACAACCCAAATCCAAGGGACAGGCCGATTCCCACACCAAAACTTAGATCAACAGATTCTAAGTCCCAAGTACCAAAATCACAGAGCGACAATGAAGAAGATCTCCAAGACTCCAATACAATATCATCATTTCAAGACTTCATTACTGCGACCGAAGGCTTAGGAGAGAGAAGAATTAGACCCAAGATTAAGAAAATCACAAATTTCCCGTCCAAACACAAGATAATTACTTACTTTGGAGAACTTTTCAAGAACTCCAGTTTCAAATATAAAGACAAAGACAAATCTCACAATGACGACAATATGTTGATTAGAACTTCAGTGGATCATGAGAATCGAAAGAAACCAAAGCCAAACCCGAGACCAAAAAATTCTGTTGTGAGATCTAACTCTGAATCTGAATCCGAAATAGAGCCAAAACCCAAACCCCAACTAAAAGTAAGGTCCCAAACAGAGCCAGATCCAGATCCGACCGCTTTATTAACAACAAAATTATCATATAACGGACTCCTGAATACTACCAAGGAGAAACCTTTTGCCCAGAAAAATGATTTCAGAACTTCTAATGGTACAATAGATGGCCATAAAAAGGAAACCAAAACAGACACCAACACAGCCACTCTCAGGACGTTTAACAAATCATCAACCAAAACCCAAGCCACAAACATCGTACAGAGAGATTCACAACTACCTAGTAAGAACAAGATATCCACTAAAGCAAAATACGTTCCTTCTGTCGTCAGTGAGAAGGAGAGACCAGTACCTGGACCAAAGACCAAAAGATTTCCAGAAGACGATCCTAAGAAGTTTAAGCTGATTCAATTATCTTCTTCAAACGGAATGAAGAGTCCTAACGGGGCGGCGAGTCCACCTTACAAACCACCACCAGAATTTCAATACCAGAACGATATTGTAGAAACTGATCCTGATATTGATGATCTTTTCAGTGACATACCGGACACCGGGTTTATTAATCTTCCTCAAAGATCATCGTCATCTTACCTTAGGAAGACAAAACCATGGTCATCGTATTCTTTGAACCCACCGCCACCACGGCTGTCCAGATTAGAACAACCCCAGCTACTGAAGCACAATGGCACAAACAGGGAACACAAGTAGTATACGGATTTGTTCTTTGTCCTGTAGCGATAGCCGGAGAAATACCAGTATACACTTTGATGTTTCGACACAATGTCCAAATAAAAACTCATCCCAGAACGATGTGAAATTTATAAACAGTATGTCTATACGGGTTAATTACTTGATATCTGCAATAATATCAACTATGATATTGATAACACTCACCAGAACCTCAACACCAACTAAAATAATAACAATAAATTCAAGATACTCTTCGTTGGAACGTCCTAATTGCTCTTTTAACATCTGCAGTAAATCAGAAATAACCTCCAACCTCTGATTCAACAAAGCAACACGCTGATTAATTTCAAGATACCCACGAGTGGCCTGATAGATAGGCTCCAAGTGAGGTTCAGCCCACATAATTTCCGGCGAGTCTAGAACAGATCCATGTAAGTTGATGTTGATTCTAAGAATGAACAATTCGCCAATACTCTTCATGATTTCATCCTTACTCAAACTGACTTTACCAGACGAGGCGATTTGTTGCGGAATATCCTGAGTATCCTCAATTGTGTTATCAACCAGTTCTTCAAACAGTGAGATTTTCACGGACTGGGAAATAGCATGAGAGATCGACAGTTTAAGCATATAATTGGAGCCATCTCTTAATGTGATGAAGTCGTTGTAAATACGTGGTTGATAACTTCGTGTTATGTAGTAGTTGAATTCTTCGATCTGAATATCCTCACTTGCTAATTTCTCAGTTTCGAACTTTGCCAAATCAGCAAGAAAAGCCTGTTCCTCTCTTAATGTGAACCCCCAGAGCACAACAACACCGTATTCAAAGATAAATACGTCGGTATGTCTGTCGTCAATGGTAATCTCACCACCTTCATCATCCAATCTTATGAGATCTTTATCCATTCGTTTATCACCCCTCCAATCCTTGTAGACAAAGGGTGTATATAGACACTCATCAAACAGCTTAGGGTGGGAGTCATACTGCCTTTTATTATCTTTCAACCATCTAATAAGATCTCTCATCTTGTAGCCACCAGCTGTACAGTAAGCAGTGACACGGGGCAACAAAGCTCTTTGGTTCTTCCCCAATCTTTCCGCATCGATTCTGGCAGGCGTATCCTTGATTCTATTGACCTGAGAGTACACACCTCGATTACTGCCTCCAACTGAATTGGAGTCCTCAGGAATTGGTTCATCTGGTAAGATTTTCAATTTCCCTGTGGTTCTGGAGGAACGCTGTGGACCCAATTTATTTTCAGGGATAAGAGCCCTTGTTGGATTGGATTTTATAGGCTTTGCCGAAGTTGGATTAGAGGCAGTAACATATTTAGATGAAGAGGCCGCGGAAACAACGTTATTCATCGGTTGTTTTGTTGCATCTGTGACGTTGGTAGGTATATTTGATATTTCTTGTTGATATAGTATAGGATTATCCGATACAGTTGATGATGGAAGGTAATCTAATGGATCATGGTCAGCATTTTCAAGTAATTTGGACCTCTCTGTAAAAGACATAGTCAATAAGAATTCAGATAGGTGTTATATTGGTCAGTATAGAAGCTTAAAAGATGACCCACTTTCTCTTCTTGTTGTTTTACCTCTTCTAATTTCTTCTTCTTCTTCTTCTTCAGGTCTCTATTATGCTGTAATCTGTTGCATATTAATTTACCCTTTAACTGCCACATAATTACGCAATCTATTTTAATACCGGAAGTCAAGATATTTCACGTGACCGTTTTTATTAAGAATTCGAGATTCCCCAAACGGGAATATGAGGCGAAACATTACATTCCTGGTTATGTCAGGAATTCATGACGTACTTGACCAGAGTCGGAGCTTGGAGCCTGGAGCCTGCCTGCCACCTGGGCAGCCGAACAGCTAGGCTAGCGAGGAGCATGTGCCAGATGATATATAAAATATTTATTTGGGAAACGTCCGGATCTTGTGACGAAATGTCCATAACTCCAGAGTTTTTATCAACAAAAATGTTAATTAGCTGAACAATCGTAATTGTCAACAATTGGGATTTGACAATTACGATTGTTCTCCACGTAGATACATAATATTAGGCACTGGAGTCCTGGTCACTGGGTTAGCTCAAATTTCCAGGACTTTGTAATTGTAATTACAAAGAGTTCTGTAGTAGAACTGAAGAAATCAACAAAATATTACTGTAAAATTTTCTGGCAGCTCTCTAGTATTAAATTTTGTACTATATGTTCTAATGTCTGGTCCTGAATAATATTCTGATCTCTGGGGGATCGAAAACTTCTGGAAGGTCCGAATCTCAAACTCCGATCACCAAATATGCGGCGTGTCCCGAAAAATTCCTTTCCTTCCGAGCGGTTTTTAAGCTTTTGCAGCCAAATTTGATAATTTATCCCAGGAATAAGTACCAGACATTTAGTTCGAGTCATTTGTACCCTCCAACTCCCGAGTTGATTCAAGCTCAGAGAAAACATCTTATAAGCAGGTCTTCGCCCAGGCACCTCTACAGGATCCAACCAACCACTCACACTCTTTGAATTAGTAAGGTACATATTATAATAACACATCGATGGGAACAACTCTTCCCACTTCTGTCTCACTTTTTCAAATACACTTCATATAAGCTAGTTTTAAAGTCCTCCTCAAACTTCGAATGAATTCGTTCAAAATGGAATCCAACTCTCAAATTCTCAAAAAGCTCTCCCAGATAAATAATGGTACCTCCACTCTACCTAAAGACATAGTAGTGGCAGCAGCAGCAGCAGCAGCATCAGCATCACCAGCCCAGATATCACCAAAACCACAGCTCCTAGCGCAGAAACCATTGCTAGTGAAGACATCTAAAACTTGGACTCTTCCACCTAAACCCAAACCAGGTAGAAAGTCCACAAGTCCTCCAGTGTTAGCACCAGCCACCAAGGGTACAACCAACCACCATCACATGGAAATCAAGCCTAAACCACGAAAGCAGTACAAGAAGAAGGCCAACAAGGACGAAGCCAAATTGGAATTGGCGTTGAAGAAAGTCAAAGATGAAAACCAGATTTTGAAGCAAGAGCTATCCAAGTTGGTTTCAGATCTCAAGACATTACAGCAGCAGCAACAACTACAAAGTGATATGACTGCAGTGCCTGAACGCTCACCTTCTTCTGCCTCCATTTCCAGCAGCTGTGACCCAGACCTGGTTTCAGATGACCTTAATCACAACAGAAAGAGAAACTTATCCGAGATGTTGCACCAGGAGGCTCAGATGTCCCCCTTAATTACCACTTCTAACTTGCTGCCGGACTCCGAAGCTATATCTACTGATGACCTATTGGACCTTGACGACGACGACATCTCCTCTGTTGTCTCACAGACAACGTCTTTGATGTCCCATAACTCGTCCACATCCTCAAGTTGTCACTCGTCACTCTCCATGGACCTCACTAACATCCAAGAAGATCAAGTGCAACTGCTACAACTTTACCCAAAACCGCTCATCAAATCAAACGCAATCTCCAAGATCTCCTCTTCGTTGTCCTCTCGAAGCATATCCGAGGCTGAAATCTCTTCACCAGTTAAGATTGACGAGTTCTTGACTCCATTGTATAACGACTTAGGCTCTGCCACCATTGGGAAGCCATCAATCAGCAACGACTGTGAGTTCGAGTTCCAGTTCCTTAAGGACGAGATCTCCATGGATGTTGGACAGGATCGCTCAACCAATGAATACTTCAATTGGGAATAATAGCCCAACCACCAGCGGCGAGCCATTGTGTATGGTGTTCTTTATGATGTTATGAATTTTATATGTTTCCTCTAATGCAAATCAATATTCCTTTAAAACGTATTACTAGATAATTTTCTATTTGCCAAGATTATCGTTGGTATCTGCAATCATAGACCGAAAACACCATAAGTAGAAAGATCACTGAGCAGAGAACCAAGGTCAAAGTCACCATCCATCACTGCATTGAAATGATCCTCAAGAGAACCATAGTTGTCGCTGTTCTGAGGCGGCTGCGGCATTGGGTATTGTCGTGCTGGAAACCCATTGAGGATGCCGTTCTCGGAACCTGTTGCAACAGTGGCAGTGTTAGTTCTATAAGACGCCGGTGTGTCAAGGTCTCCCAGATTGGAATGGACTTCAGAATAGTTCTGAGCACCAACATTGATGCTCTGTACTTGTTCTTGTTGTTGTTGCTGCTGCTGCTGCTGTTGATAGAACCTGCTTCTTTGACTATTGGGATTGAAGTTTCCCTCAATTTGAACGCTGTGAGCCTTGGTACCTTGTTGATCCTCCATGGTATTGGCCATCGGTTGGCAGTAAGCGGCATTGAACATCGATCCATCCCTGACAGGAGCACCGGAACTAGTAAAATCAGTACCACATTTCGCTGAAGATTGAACCCCGGAAATATTGTTTGGAGCAAATCCAAAGCCGAAGCTAAAGACGTCGTTTGCCCCAAAAGAAGGCACCGGTGCAGCACTAGTGCCATTGTTACCTATGATGGAGTTGATCCAAAGCCTGTCTACTGCAGGGTCCACATACATGTTATCGTTCGGATTCTCATGAGAGTAGATCTCAGCCAGAGGTCCTGCATAGGAGCCTTCACGTGATCCATGGGAAGATTCAGAATGTAGGCTCTGCTGCTGCTGCTGCTGCTGCTGCTGAGTTTTTGGTCGTTGTAGTGGTGTTTCTGGTAGTGTCGTATTCAGAATCAGATCAATACCCTTGTTTCCTGTTTGAGCTGGAGTTGCCACTGCCGTCTCCTCCTCAGCAACTAGTTCTGTTTCTGTGGCCATCTTCTCAGAATTGGTTGAACCACCAAAGAATTTGGACTCATTGGTCTTCGCTAGCCCGAACAACAGATTGACAGCCGTGGAGAACTCCACCAACTTGAACTGTCTGGAGCTATCCAGGAACATGCGGGTTAAAATGGATTGTTCAGATTCTGGTACAAATGGAGTGAGTTTGTTCACAACATCTGCAAAGTGGCGCTTGTTGTAGAGAATAGTCACTAGTTCCTGGAGCTGGTCGTCCGTCTTCATCTCAAGATCGTTCGTCTTAGGCAAATGCTCGTGGTAGTTGAAGTCCCCATCTAGGCCTTTCTGGTTCACAGCCACCTCGCGGTCCCAAATGTTCTTGTTCTTGTTGGTGATCATGCGGTAGATGTAGCTGGTTCCCTTGACAGCACGCCATGCTTGGAAATACACCGAGCTCAGGTTCTTCAACGCGTCGTAGCACATCCTGAAGTAGTAGATGGCAATATCAAAGATCTTCTTCACAAGCTTCGCACGTCTCCCACTCGAACGGTAGTTGAAGCTTATATCAAGACAGCGACAGCAGATGGAAACGAAGATCTGGTTAAGCTTGTGGATGGTGCTGATGAGCGTTGGGATAATAATGAACTGCGAACCTGTGCCAAAGAGCTTCTCAAAGAGATTTACCTTGGTGCTGTTGGACGAGCCTAGTAGGAGCGCCAGTGGTACAATCTCAAGAGCAATATTGATCAGCTTTTTATAGCTCAGGGCCTGGTGAAGAGGGTCGTTGGCATAGATATGGTAGTAGATCACAAACATCGTGGACTTTAGCTCCACATACTTGGTGAACTTATGGAATTTCTGAATCACAGACCCAATGGAGTCGGTAAGAGCAATGTTTATGTCCATGTCGAGCACTTGCTTCAAGGAGCCACAATCGATTTCAGCCAAGGTCTGATCTAAGTGGTCGAGCTTTGGAAACAATTCAACGAGCTTTACCTCTTGGTCAACACGTAGAACCAAGTCCAAGATGTCACGACATGCCTTATTCAACTTGTCGCCATTCTGATAGTTCTGCGTGACAGCCTTGAGAGACTCGGAGTCAGAAGTCCCACACCGCCTTTCTTCAATCTGATTGAACTCTTCGTACAGTTCTGGGAGCTTGGTATCTGAGAAGCGGGGATTGATCAAGGTACCAGAACCATAAGTCATGGCCTGGGATAAGTCCATCGTGACCGCCTCATGCCACAAGAGTCTGGCAAGATTCACAAAGGACATGTTTGAGGCAAATTGCTTGACATGTGACTGGTCCCTGTTCATTCCAATAGACGTAAGCATCTGTACCGTCACACCTAGGAACACCTGTGAGTCCCCGCCATCACTGCTATCGCCGTCCTCAGGAGCATACTTGTGGTAGGCTCTCATGAAGAGGAACAGCAAAGTGATTGGGATAGCACCCCTCTTGAGCAACGTGAACTGGTTCAAGCACATCTGGGCAGCGTTGACATACTCAACACCAATTGGGTGCGCCAAAATAAACTTCTCCTCCTCCGTGTTCTCTTCCGTCTCCACCACACTGAGAAAGGAAATTCTCATAATGTAAAGCAACTGCCCAATGTACGCAAAATCAAATCTCTTATCGATCCGCAAGCCGGCCTTGCCACTGTTGTCATACGATCTTTCACCAACGATTGCCTCGATTCTCACCTTCATGTGTCTTTGCAAGGCATATGGCATAGCACCGACAAGCGCACTGTTGAAGAACCTATCAAAGAGCGTCCAGATAACCTTTCTACTTGGAAGAATCGAATAGATAAAAAGAATGCAACCACGCGTGTATTCATCTGAGCTGGGACATAGTCTCAAGTTGACATCCGGGAAGACAGATGCTTTGGCCGATTCACTGGAATCTCTAAAGTCTTGAGAAGAGGCTGGTTCTACAAACTTCGTCGAATTTGGGCATCCATTAGCACCACTGGCTGCCCCAGCCAAGTCAATTCCAAAGTGCTTCTCTGAGGTGTGTCCGTTTCTGCTGTTGTGAGGTTTCGTGATTTCGTCCTGGATAATATCCCCAATTTGCTCATTATCTATCAGTCTCTTCTGGAACTCCTCTTCTCTGCCACTCACCTTGGCTGAGACAAAAACAATCTGCTGCACCAGGTCTTTTGCCGACGCAGTATTGTCCATAGTTTTCGCCAGACCGTTAATTGTGGAAGGAGTAAAACCATGGTTGTCGGATTTAGTAGAGCCTTTGTGCTCCATGGAATTCGCACCCTGTGCCACACCTCCCACCTTATTTGCCTGTAACTCAAGGGCTTTTCTTTCGGAGTAATCAAGGAGTCGATCGGTTCTAATCTTGTACAAAATAACCAGGAGAAACGGATCCTTCTTCAACATAGAAACAAGAGATAGTGGGCCTGGTGCAAGCAATCTTCCTGCTCTCATAACAACAGGTTCTGTGTAATTGTAGAAAGTCA
Organism: Waltiozyma chaumierensis; assembly: GCA_030566875.1. Classification (NCBI taxonomy): domain Eukaryota; kingdom Fungi; phylum Ascomycota; class Saccharomycetes; order Phaffomycetales; family Wickerhamomycetaceae; genus Waltiozyma; species Waltiozyma chaumierensis. The sequence continues at coordinate 48,513 of JAKUBK010000003.1, read as the reverse complement.
AGGAAGTCTTTGGCTCACTGTCATATCTAAGATCCGAGCCACTCAAAGACTCCCTGTCCATATGATCTGATGGTGACTCTGACGTCGATACTGATACCGAAGGAACGTCAGTCTCTGTTGTTTTCTTCTCTGATGATCGACTGTATGAAGTCTGTGAATCTCTGATACTGGAAATCAGCGCAGAAGGCTGCATAAGCTGCGTGACATGGTTGTAACTGAAAGACCCACCAACATCTTCTAGAGTAATATCTTTTTGCCGGCTGTCCATGAATGGGGCCATATCTGGGTGAACCATGTAACCAGTACTAGAGCTAGACCTACTACTTCCGTGAAGGTCATACCTTGAAATATCTGGAATCTTTGAACGCGGGCATGAATGATGTATTTGCGAATCAGAAGCAGATTGAGCTTGGACTTCCGTCAACAGTCCCACAGAACTCCTTCTTCGAACAGCAGGCGAGAATTGACCTGAGGCAGAGACGATGGTTGGATCATCCTGAGAAGCTTCTGTTTTCAAAATTGTTGTAGTTGTAGTTGTTGGAACATTTGCAGTTGTAGTGGAAGCCCCTAGACCAAAGTTAATATGCGCTAGAGGAACTGTTGCAGCTTTCTTGTAGTCTGAGACAAGCATAACTACAGGGCTTTCCCATGATGGCTCTGTATACTCACATTGAGCTCCAGCTGTAGTGGACTTCTTGCAACCCGCACAAACAGGCCTGGCTTTGTCACATTTAACCTTCCTCTTGCGGCAAGGTGCACATGAGGTCATGATTCTCTTTCTCTTTGACACATTTGGGTCATTGGTAGCAAGTGCAAAGGATGTCATGCCTTTGAATGGCTCTTCCTTAGTTCTTTTAGCCATGCTGTTGTTGGTAGATTCACTTGCAGTTTGATCAATAAACTATTCGTGTAACGGTACCTCCGGGTTTGCTCCTCCTTCCTTCAGAGAGCACAATAAACAATAGTAAGTTGAAAATTTAAAGTTGATGTTTCAAAGAAAAAAAAAAAAGAGTAAAAGACAGAAAGTGGAATGTGAAAGAACGAGGCCTCAAAATCTTGAAGTCAAGTGAGTGTAAAAAGTATAATATAAAAGAGCGATGGGATGGCCGTGGAAGATGTAGAAATTGATGGGTGTCTGTTCTAACGATTCTAAAAGCTATTGATGTGTTCCATTACATTCAAAACAAACATGTACAGGAATTTGAAGTACTGTGGTAAGTTGGAACTTGGGGAAGAGTTGTCTAATGTATACTCAGGAGTTCAATCAGGTACACTAAACATTTCTGATAAGAGATCACAAGTTATCGAGTTGGACGAGAGCACAGGCACAAAAATGCAAGAAATTCAATATGCATGTACAACATTTCGCGCAACCATTACAGTAACATCCAAAATAGGAAGGTCAGAAACCAATCACGTGGACATTTCGAATCAGCTCAAAAGATACTTCAAATATTAATTCACTCCTTTCCAGCTATACTGCTTTCGAAAAGAATAAGACTAAAACCAATGAAAACATAACTCCATAAGACCGTATTAACCTAAGTTGTACGTCAGTAAGGCTGGAATAATTTTATTTTGGTGCGAAAAACATGTTGAGACACAGTTCATTACAATCACGTGATTGATATTCACCGCCAACACAATGTTTGAAGCTTGAAGCCTAATTGATGATAATAAATGTTCATAAACTCCAAAGTTCAAACAATATGCTTATACGAATCATCTTACCAATACCCATTTACACGGATTAGTTGTATTTTATCAGATAAGTTTCATGAACTTCCTGCTGTATCTAACAACTTGAAAGGAAAGATTAATTCAATTTGTTTGCCTTGGAGCTGACCTGTATTTATTAAATAACTCTCGCCTTTAGGCTCTGCTCACTTTTAACATCACTTGTCCTCACGCACTCCTCACAACATCAAATTTACGTCAGAAATGAATGGGGTTTTGGATCTAGGTAAACCTAGAAAGAGAGTACGTGCCCTCAAGTCCTGTCTATCCTGTCGGCAGAGAAAAAGAAAGTGTGATCAAGAGAAGCCTACTTGTGGTTATTGTAAAGGTAAAGCGGTCCCTTGTCAATATCAAGAAACAGATTGGAACGTCAAGGTCGCAGGCCATCAAGTTGGAGTCACCAAAGATATAGATGAGACCACCATTAACAATGAAATACTGTCAATATCAACAAGGGTTAAACAACTGGAGGCAGCTCTCACCCAGAAACTAATTGAAAACCAATATCCCCAACTTCCCCAGACACAAACCAAATCAAGCACTGTCAATTTATCACACACTGGAAATCAACACACTCAGAAACAACGTGTAAAACATACAATAGAAACAGGTACAAACAGTGATGATGTCCCATTGATTGATCAATTCCCAGCTACCGAGGACAGAAAGAACACAGATGTAATTGACTTCCATGCAGACAATTTCCCAAACAAGTTCTCGTTGATTCCAACTCATGGAATACTTTCCTGGGTTGCATTGCTTAGGAAAGACATATATCTCAGCTCATTTTCTGTGTCCTTAAAGAATGAGAGAATGAAACTTTTCCAAAGGGAGAAAGAAGCATACTGTCGCCAGTTTAACATCAACAACAAGAAGAATCCCAGCCTAGCAAAAACTCAGTATAACGTCTCAGAGAGCACTGATTCTTCCTCTCAACCGTTTCCTCAGAAATCTCAGAATCTCACTTTATCGGAAACAGGGAATGATTTCATAGACAAATTTGAAGATGAAACAGTTGAGTTTAATCCCCATGTTTTACAGAGACAAAGGAAAGAAGCTACGTTACTGGAAATGCTCTCAGATGTCCTAAATAACAGGAAACTAATATGGCTACTCATTGACAGGTTCTTTGATAGTGAGCTATACTATGTTCTTCCAATTCTTAACAAGGAGGAATTCACTAAAGATCTATCCCAGATTATTGGCTCACGGGTTGGTAATTCCGCTCCAGAGTTTAACATCCAGAGAAGATCAGACATAGCTGTCATTGGAACATTGATTATTGTAATGAGACTGTCGTCTTGTTCATTGTACAACTGTGGCAAGCCACATGCCTCTTTGAACACCGACGAACAGTATATTTTGGAGCATCCTATTGGTTTGGGTGCTATGAAGGTTGTCAACAAGTGCATCGTTGCCATTAAAAATTACAAAATCTCAGAAATCAAGATCCTTCAATTGTTTCTCATGAAGAAGTGTTATTCATTCTATTCCCCAGAAGATGCTGATTGTACAACTTTTGCAGACCCAGCCTCTTTGGGGCTCTTGTTGGATCACTCTTTCAGATGTGGCATCAACAGAGACCCATCGTTTTCAAAAGACAGAAGTACATCTGCTAACCTAATAAGAAGACTTTGGCACAAAGTTCTTTATTTGGATCAATATCAGCTGATTCTTGTTGGATGTCCTTCTTTGATTGATTCAAGGTACCACGATACGCACTTCCCCCATCTTGACGAATCGGAGAATGCATTTGAGTTGTGTATAGACAAGTCTATACTGGAGAAAGCAGACGTGTTCAACAAATGCTATCCCTTGTTAATGATGATTCTTGATGTCAGGAACCCTCCAAAGATCTCGGATGTTAAGGACTGCCTATCAGAATTGGAGAACATTATCGAAGAGCAAGGTACCTTTGAAGAAATAAGAAATCTTGATGCCTCCAACATTGAAAAAAGAACCGCCAAGTTGAATCGTTTCCAAACCAAAATCGATTACTCGAGCTTACTTTTCGTCATCTACTACCATTTCTTTATCTTCTACAATAGAATCAACGATAGGAAAAATTCGGTTCAGCATCTTTTGAAGTTGATCAATCTTTGCGAATCCTTCAACAAACTATCATTCTATTTGGACCCAGATATTCCTGGGTATAACCTTGCCAAAGATTTCAATATTCCAATGCTAGTCATCCCTAGAATCGAACTCAGTCTACACAGATCTATGCAACTCCTCTTCTCTATCTGTGGAAGGGCAAATGCTCTTATTATTCTATCGCCCAACTTACCAAGGAAAATCTCTGAAATAGCCAGAACTATCTGTAACTTGTGTACAAAGATCGCCAAAAGAATGGTATCCAGACTACAGAATATCAGTGATGCTTACTACCATTGTTGGGTTGGTTCTAAAGTGCAATCATTCATCGTTAAGAATCTAATGGACTTCGGTCACAGAAGTGATTCTCAACTTTACCAGACATTTGTTGCACAATTATCCACATTGAAGGAATGTGATAGAGTCATCTTTGATTACAGTTTTGAAGATTTCCAACTAATTGTTGAATCACTGCGTGAACTTGATAGAGTCACTGGGAGTTGTTCTGGGAAGACAAATGAGAGCGAAGCGTCACATAACAAGCATATCAACAATATTGATACACCTGAAAAATCTAGTACCAAGGGTAGTGGAAATACCATGTCAACTGAACACACGAAATTGGGTTCAAATCCAACCCCCAACAGTATTTCTCCCAATGGTCCACTTACAACAAGTACTGCTCATAATGGTTCAACAACACAAAATATCACTGCTGCCAATCTAGACAATCAGAACGCAAACGAAGATACACTTTTGAGTGAAGTTGACCGTATCTGGTTAGAGCAGATACTTCATGGTAACTCTGTTTCTGGTGTTTCTTCCAATACCCATCCTTCTGATCATGTACAGCTCGAGCATTGCTGTTTTGATCTCTCGAACAATCCAACTTTGAACTTAACCAACAGTGCCAATATGAACCATACGGATATGAACAATAGATTTCCAATCAACAATGACTCTTTTCAGCAGGTCCAGTTGGACGAGTTTTTGCAATTAGATGATGCTGGTTTGAATATTTTTGGATCTTTTTTTCAATAATCTCAGATACTGTTGAAGATAGTGGATGCTTCCTGCTAAATACATCCTTCTCCAATCATGTTCTGTATTTTATATTGTACATAATCATTAGTTTTCTTTCCATTAAAATTTGATTGAAGTTAATTTACAAGTTTGCACTATTTCAAAGACCAGAATTAGAATTAAAGATAAGCACATGAAAATCTTCTTAGAGTACTGTGTGTTGTAATTTGATTACAAAAGATAATTCACATAAAGAAACCATAAATTAACCTAAAAAACTAAACATGTGAATAGCACCACCCTGCGAAATTAAAACCATGATTGAAAACTATCGTTAAAAATAAACCCATAAAAGACTATTATTGTTAACAAACAACTTAAGATCTTTCACCTCTTAATCTTCTAGCTAACTGAATGTCCTTCTTTTGGATAGTAACTCTCTTAGCGTGGATAGCGGCCAAGTTAGTGTCTTCAAATAAAGAGACTAAGTAGGCTTCGACGGATTCTTGTAAAGCACCAATAGCAGAAGATTGGAATCTTAAATCAGTCTTGAAATCTTGAGCAATTTCACGGACTAATCTTTGGAATGGTAACTTTCTGATCAAAAGTTCAGTGGACTTTTGGAATCTTCTAATTTCTCTTAAAGCAACAGTACCTGGTTTATATCTGTGTGGCTTCTTGACACCACCGGTAGATGGAGCAGACTTTCTGGCAGCCTTGGAGGCTAATTGTTTTCTTGGGGCTTTACCACCAGTGGACTTTCTAGCTGTTTGCTTGGTTCTAGCCATTTTGTATTTATTGGTTGATACTTAAATAAATTAGCTTTAATTTGAGAGTGATATGGGAAATCGTGGGATATATCAAGTTATATATAATTAGAGAGCGCTTGAAGTTGTTTAGAAAAAGTGTTTTCAATTTTGTAACGCCACCCGCCTTTCTATCAATCTTCCCCGTAGGTCATGTTTTGAAAATCAATCTCCCAGCGTTTTTGTGGGATTCTCGTGTTTGTTAACATCGCGGGTTTGGCCAATAATGATCTCCTTTTGCTGGGAGAATTTCAAATGTAAACAATCAACTTGCATATCTATTCTAAAAGTTACGCTTGACATGTGTAAAATTTGGACTTTTATTTTGGATTTGTGTCCCGACCCAAAATGGTTTGTTTTGATTTTCACATTTTATTCTTGATCTTAGTGCTGAAATTTACACATCTGAAGTGTGTAGTTTTCAGCATGCATATTTGTTTATTTTGGTTTCAAAGAGATTGCAGACCAGAGTTGCCGTGGCGCATGAAATCTTACACTATGTAGTGACCGCGTTTGAGACAATAAATTTTGAAAGAGTTGTCTTGGTGGCGAATCCCTCAGGAAGCAAGATCTTCTCATTATTTAAACAAGACCATTCCCACCTATTTATTGTGCTTTCTCTCCCAAGAATACATTTTCAATTGATCATCAATCAAATTAATAATATCAATACAAAATGTCCGGTAGAGGTAAAGGTGGTAAAGGTTTAGGTAAAGGTGGTGCTAAGAGACACAGAAAGATTCTCAGAGATAACATTCAAGGTATTACCAAGCCAGCCATTAGAAGATTAGCCAGAAGAGGTGGTGTCAAGAGAATTTCTGCTTTAATCTACGAAGAAGTCAGAAGTGTCTTAAAGTCCTTCTTAGAAAATGTCATCAGAGATGCTGTTACATACACCGAACACGCTAAGAGAAAGACTGTTACTTCCTTAGATGTTGTCTACGCTTTAAAGAGACAAGGTCGTACCTTATATGGTTTTGGTAACTAAGTTTAGTCACTGTTATTTCATTGGGTGCTTAAGTCAGGGTTTTAAATTTATAGGGTTTCAATTAGTTTTTTTTTAATATGACGGGTTATTATCATTAAGTTTTCTAGTGCTATGATGTAGATACTAGATAAAAATTTCAATTTGTGGAACATTGTCTTCGGTATTGTATAGAAAATCAATATTTCCTGTGTTGATAAGACATTTCAAGAAACAAATGGTCAATTGTAGCTTAAACTATTTAAAGCTAACATTTTATGCTTATATAACTGCTTATGACCCCATTCCAGATTTGCCCTTCAGCTAGGTCAAAATAGGTCTTCTGACAGGAATTTGAAAAAGAATTTGTACTGCATTTAGAATCAAGATCCACTTAACGGAACATGGTGTTCCTAAAATTGAAAATTGTTACTAAGAAGCATTCTTCATGAGTTTAAGTTAAGTTAGTTTCAAATATTAATTGTATGATGGTTCGGGCACCAGACTCTAGTGCCAGACACATACATCTGCACGATCAGCAAGGATTGTCGGGGGGCAAAATTTCGAAGAATGCTGTTTTGCCAACGACGCGTTTTGATTTCTTTCATAAGTTATCTAGTTCTTGAAATTAAAGGAAACTGTAAACAACTTTTAACGTTTCTTCCAGTAACCAAGTGAAACCAGCAGCTCAGTTTTTATCTGGATTTGGCTCTGAATCATTACAATGACCCTTTCAAACAAGCCACCTCGTTCTTCTTCAAGACGCCAACAGTCACCACAGGCCAACTCAGGTAATTCTTCTGGCCAGTCGATGAACAGTAGCAAGAAGTTAGGCTTATTAGTCAATGACACTGAACTTCAGAACCAATTGATGGACCGCTTTTTGTTTCTTATTGTGAACTCCATCGGCTCCAATTTCAAAGGTCTAACGAACTCAAACGTCACCATCGAGGGAAAGTTACAGAACATCGACTTCTCTGAAAAGACCTTTAAAATTTATGTTGAGCTAGACAGCGGCGTTAACGTTATCAATTACGATGACTTGATTGATTTCGAATTGGAGAATATCAACCTTTACGAACAAATTCCGGAACAATCTGTATTCAAGACCGACACAGACATTTCTAGCAAAAATAAGTCTGCCCCTAGAAATGGCTCAGGAAACAGAGAAAGGGATATTGAAAAGTGGACCCCAGAGCCTGACTCCAATTTCAACCTCAAGTTAGATGATGACGGTAAATCTTGGGACCAGTTCCAGACCAATGAGGAGAAATTTGGTATTACCTCCTCCTTTGATGAGGAACTCTACACAACAACCATCAACAAATCCAATCCAAGGTACAAGGAGTACAAGCAAAAGGCAGACAAACTTGCTGCTGAAATCGAAGGAAACTCATACTCGTCACTTAAGTTCGATGACAGCGGGCTAGACGAAGAGGACAAGTACTCTGGTGTCTCAAGAGAAGTACCAAAGGTCAATTCCCCTAGCTCCTCCGTCAACAAAAAGGGCGAGGATATGTTCAACCAATTAATGAAGAGGAAAAACGTCACTCTTACATTTAACAACACTCAAGAGAAGCCAAACAAGTATGTGCCACCTAGCCAGAAGAAGCACTTGGAGAACATTGATCCTGCTGTTGTTTCTTCTCAAAGACCACCACAGGCCATCCTGAAGATGGCAAAGCCTAACAAGCCTCACGAGTTGTCTTCTACTCTAACTAGCAATCCAGCTCCACGGGCTACAAATAAGATCAACTCCAAGATCGATAGCAAGTTCAGCAACATCTCAGAGATCAATTCTCTCCGTGAATTCTCTCAAAACTTCAAGATCCCTGAAACTTTTACAAGGGAGAAGAAGGGCGGTTTTATTCCAATCCATACTCAAAAGATGAAACAAATCGGCTCTGATTTAGTTGATGGTCCTAAGACATTAAAACCAGAGGTTGTTGATCCAAAACCAAGTACCGAGAAGACCGTCAAACCATCAGCAGAAAAGGCCCCAAAGAATCAATCTCCAGGCAAACCAGAAGAACCTGTTAAAACCATGGAACCGAACATTTCTAAAGAAAAGGCAACCGAAATTACCACCGAAAAGGCCACTGAGAAACCTATAAAGTCAGAAAGAACTTCAGTTAACCTATCTTCCAAGAATGACGAAGCTAACGAGAAATCAAGTGAAGACAAAGGATCAATCCAACACCATCATAAACTAAACCCAAAGGCTGCAATCTTTACGCCACTATCAACCAAGTCCTCACCTGTCGTGTCCAATGCCAATATTGTTAAGCCATCTCCAAGCTTCAACTCAACAAAGATCACCAACCAAACAGCTAATAACTCGCATAGAGGTATTGCGCGTTTCAACAGAGCTAGTACCGGTGTGTCCCACTTCTTTGGTTCAAACAAGAGTCCAAGTTCTGATAAGTCTACTGTTTACTCCAACATTAATTTCTTTGCATCCTCTTTGAAGGCATACGAGGAATCAAAGGCCGATGGGACCAGTACAGGAAAACCATTCCAATTGGAGATGCCATTCGTTACCCCCCCTGTTTGGTCTGCGAAGGAAGACAACGCTGAAAACTCATATAAGTCGTTCTTCTCAAATAGCTCTCCATCCAGTATGTCTTCTCCACTAATGCTCTTCCAACAACAACAGCAGCAGCAATATATGATGTACCCACAAGTTCATCCAATGGCTATGGGTCAGATGCAACCAGTTCCTGCGGGTCCACATATGGCTCACGCAGGTCATTTTGGCAACCAGTTTGTTCCTCATAACGGATTCGTTCCACCCTTTCCTGTCCCACAAAATGGGAATCCAAGATTCATTCCTAATAGTGGTATGTACCACCCAGGCCCACCACCTGCAATGATGGGTGCTAATGGTATGATGGGAGTTTTACCTCATGGAATGGGTCATATGGCTCCAGGAAGCTTCAACCAACAACCTCCGCACGAAGGTGGAAACCATAGTGGGAATAGGTACAGTGGTTCCACGAGAGGGGGTAATAACAATAATAGTTCTGGATACAGAAGAAACAACCAGTCATAGTTCGAAAAGTGCTCATAACCACAACTTAGTGCTCGTGTAGCTTGTATATTTCAGAGGAAGTTGTTGTTTGATCTAGGAGTGCACCGTTTTTAGGTGTCGGAATTTGTCAATAATGTATAAATAACATATACATATCAATTATAATCTATATCTACCACTAGGGTTCATATCAATTTAATATGAGGACGTGACAGGGGTCAGTCTTTTACATGATCCAGAGAGAGAGAGAGAGAGAGAGAGTCGCTTCCAACCACTTTAAAATACAAAGAACTATGGTCACGTGACGACCTATGGTGTCATCCAACTTCCAAGTTTCGCGTGAAGTACTATGAGTTACGAGTAGTAAATGTCGAAAAATATAAACATAAGACAACTTGGTATGGTAGTTATCAGTTTCTTTGATTTCATTATCAAAGATCAAGGCCAGTATGTCACGCAGACTCCCAGTAATCGCCAACAAGGAAGATGGTGTATTTAAAGAAGCACTCACCTTATTTGATTCCAAGCAGTACAAGAAATCATTGAAGTTAGCTGAGCAAATCTTGAAGAAAAACTCCAACTACAACGATGCTTACGCTTTAAAAGCTTTGAATCTTTACAACTTGAACGAATTCCAGGAGTCTGAGATCTATTCCAAGAAGGCCTGTGCCAAGGGCTCTAACTCCCCTGTCTCTAACCACATCATGGGTATTTTGAAAAGACAACAAGGCAACTATAAGGAAGCTGCCAGCTTCTTTAAGTCCTCCCTTGAATGTGGATCCTCCAATAAGAATATTTGGAAGGATTTAGCAATCATGCAATTGCAAAACAGGGATTACAAACAGGTTGTTCAATCCAGACATGCTTCCTTGGAGGCTGCAATGGGATACAGACAGAATTGGACTTCTTTAGCTGTTGCCTATTTCATTAATGGGGACTATGAAGCCACTGTTAGTACTTTGGTCAAGATCGAAGAACTGGTTAAGGACAAGCTTGAATCTGAAGCCGAAATCAGCGAAGATTCAGAGGTCCACTCCTTCAAGCTGGAGGCTTTGGCTCATTATGATCCTCTTGCCGCTATTGAAGAATTAGAAAAGGTCACGACTTTGGATGTCACTGGTGATTTGGAGTTGAAGGCCAAGTGTTACATGAAACTTGGACAGCCCTTTAAAGCCCAAAAGGTCTACAGAGAACTTTTGAAGAGAAACCCAGATAACTTCCAGTACTACAAGGACCTGGAAGGTGCTTTGGGCACTTCTGAGAAGTCTGATAAGTTGAGACTGGGTTTGTACAATAAGTTAGCCAAATTCTATCCAAGATCTGACCCTCCTAAGTTCATCCCATTGACCTTCTTGGCTGTTGATCATCCGGAATTTGAACCAAGAATGCGTGAGTATCTCTTGAGTCAACTAAAGAGAGCTGTTCCAGCCACTTTCCAAAATGTCAAGCCATTCTACAACGATTCATCTAAGGTTGCCATCATTGAAAGAATCGTCCTTGAATATCTCGCTGGCCTAGAAAACTCTCCAATTGAGTTTGCGTGGACTCACTACTTCCTCTCTTTACACTTCTTACGTATCAGTATGTTGGCCGAGTCATTGAAGTACATCAAGGTTGCTATCAAGCACACTCCAACCATTGTTGAATTCTACATCTTAAAGGCCCGTGTCTTGAAACATTTAGGCGACATGACCCAAGCTTGTAATGTTATCAATTACGGTAGAGAATTAGATCTACAAGATCGTTTTGTCAACTCCAAAACCACCAAGTACTACAACAGAGCCAATCAATTCGACAAAGCTCTTGCCACAGTTTCCCTCTTCACCAAGAATGATACATCGCCTAATGGACTAAAAGATCTACACACCATGCAAGCCTCCTGGTTCATTCTCGAAAATGGTGAGGCTTTCTTGCGAACATACAAGGAAACCAAAGATGTCAAGTTCTTAGGTTTAGCAATGAAGAGATTCTCGGCTATCACCAAGATCTACGAGGAGTTCTGGTCCGATCAATTAGATTTCCACACCTTCTGTATGAGAAAGGGTACATGCAGAGCTTATTTTAACTTGTTACAATGGGAAGATACTATCTATTCCTCTGCCATTTACCAAAGAGCCCTAAGAGGTGCAGCAGATGCTTATTTCACGATTGTTGAAGAAAATCTCAACGAAGTTGAAGAGGTTTACATCAAGTTGAGCAAGAAGGAAAAGGTTGCCAAGATCAAGCAAACAGAACTTGATAAGGTCGCCTTCCAAGCTTATAATGATGATCAAGACTTTTATGGCCAAAAATTGATTGATGTCATTGATCCTTTGGCTCAATTCCAGATTAAGTTCTTTGATCATCTCTTCAACCAAAATCCGGACTCTATTCTTGCTAATGAGCTTCAGTTCCATTTACAGTTTGCTATCGGTAAGAAAATTGCATTGGTCTTAGGTTCGTTGAACAAGGTGTTCAAGATTGACCCAAAAAATGTCAACATTCCGTTCTTTGTTTTGTCTTTGAGAAAGCAAACCAAATTCGGTGATTCCTTGAGTAAGATGCTAATTGAAAAGACGGTTGAGAAGTTTGAAGCAGATTCCACTGCTCTGATCAACCAGTTTATCATCAACGACGATTTCCAATCAATCTTATCCCTAATCAAAATCCACAATCTAGGAATTAAGGGCTTGGATTTGAAACCTAGAATCTTGGAATCCATTGGAAAGTTGGAACCTTTCAAGCAATTGGAGCTGTTGAAGTCGATCGACTAGTCAACCGAATACACACATATTAATTGTGTGAATAAATAAATTATAAATAAAATAAATATAAATATAAATAAATAAATAATATTATAACATTAATATTGTCGTGTGTATATGTACAAGCTAGAAGACGTAGCTATAATTATAGTTGTCTGATCCGCCAGCTAATGGCCAGTGCCATCCAAATCAGGCATTCTCATGACGACTCTTTCCTTGTTCTCACTGAAATCCTGTAACAACTTCAAGACAGATGAGTTCTTGTACTTTTCAGGTAATGGGGTGATATCGTAGTTTTTGGTAGCCCAGTAGTAAATGTCCCAGTCCAACTCATCTAACAAGGTATCGTATTGGTTCAACTCGTCTTCATTGAATTCGTAAAGATACTTCTTGGAGAATCTTGAAAGCAACAAGTCGGTTTCTAGGATCCCTCTCTTTCTACTTTGGTAAGTAAGTCTTTGTCTCTTTGTGAATAAATCTTCACCGGTTCTCTTCAAAGGTTCAATCTTGACCTTGTTATCATCGGTAGTAACGACCTTTGGGTTTTGGAACAATGGCTTCTTAGCAGCATTTTGGCAGAGAACTCTGGCTGTAGAAAAAGATTTTTGTTGTAATCTGAGCATCTTATGTGTATGGGATCGATGTAATTCTTTTTAAGGTCTGTATGAATGAATAACTCTTATTCTATTATTATTAAAGGATCAGTAATGTTCCAGGTGTCTTTCATCTTTTCTTCATGTCTTGAATCTTGGTCGAAATTATATTTCGGACCCGCCAAAAACCTTCATGCAATTAACTGCATCCTGTTCGAATCAGGAAATTATCGCACCCTTATTAAGTCCAATAGAGTTAATGATTACACAATTTATTAGTACACCCATCAATTCCATATATCATTCGCTGAGAGTATAATGATTGATCAGAGTTTCTACTTCCCACTTTTCCCCTTCTATTTTGAACATGTGAGAGTGCAATGTAAAAAACATACTACACCTAACATTTCAGGATCAAACTCCAGAATTACCCCTGATTGAACCATTCATTTCATTTAAACTCGAGTAACTCGAATTAAAACCGTTATCATTTGCATAAATAGAAGACACAGAAGACGAAGAAGAGCCTCTTGTGAAAGATCGGAATTGTAAAGGGAGTGGTCTTGTAAGTTTAGGTATCATGTTCTTTGAGCGATTGGTGGGGCCAGAAGCCAATGTTGACGGTGTGACAGTATTTGAGTTTGAGACTGTCAGTATATTTGTGTTGAAAGACGCTGATAAAGGACCATCGGAGTTCAGTGGCGTTTCAAAAAGAGTAACTGGCCTGTTTGTCGTTTGGGGAGAAACTTGATGGAGTGGACCCGCACTGCCTTCGTGATATCCAGGGGAGAACTCGTCAATAGAATTCAGGTAAAACGTATCACTAATGGCGATTTCATAGTTGGGAATATTGTCTATATTTGAATTGGTCTCTGATTGAAAGGTGATATTGCTACCAGTACATTCAGTGCCATCAGCACCAGCCTGGTTGTTGTTAGCTTGGTCAGAATCAGACCGTACTGTCCCAGTACTGTTAATATTGTTCACCATAATGTCATATATATGATCCTCGTAATTAGGCGGTATTTTCAGATCGTTCTGGAACTGATAGTTGATAAAGTTGTTCTTGGAGAAAATGTCGTCTAGTTTCTTTCTGAAATGGAACTTGCCGTTGGAGTCCAAAAACGTGGACCTTCCAAAAATTTTGAAGTTTGGGGAAATAAAGAAGATCAGAGGAATATTGGATATGATTTCGTTCTGGAACCCTGAAGGAGTTTGGAATATTATATGTATTTTCAATAAATGTGATACTTTGATAAGCAGATCTTGCTGGAATTCGCAAGTCTGTGTGATCTTCTTGAGATTATTGGGGATGCTGAGGGTCGTTTCTATCGAAGTTTTTGAGTCAATGATGGAGTCTGTCATCATACCGTCCAGCTTACAGTTCATAATAGTGGATTCATCCTTATAAACCTCTGAGTTTCTCATGGACTTGATCTCTAAAGACTGTGTCAGTTGGAATCTGATGGTGACAAGCTTCAGACCTTTAACGAAGGGTACCAATAAAATATTCAACGGGATTTCTCCACCAATCGCAACAGCCTTGGATGGCAGATTCACCTCATACTGAAGAAGTTTGGGGTAGTTCTTTCCTATGGATATCGATTCGTTTAAAGACAGCGAATCGTTTGACAGTGTTCTGAGTACTCTGAAATTCTTGAAGTTCTTGTAGAACTTGGAGGTTTGGAAACCTTTGGTTCTTTCAATGTTAAGTTCGAACTTGTAAAGAATAGACGAAGTTAAGAGGCCTTCAATAGTTTCTGGAATATCTCCTGGCAGCAGATAGGTGAACGGTATTTCATAGTTTCCCGCAGGAAGAGTAAACGAGTCGTTGCTATTGAATAGGTTCAAGAACTTGGTATGGTCCAGGGAATGATGAGAGGGTTCATTGATTTTCTTGGAAAGGTTTTTCTTCAGTGTCCCATTGGAGTTTTTCAGCAGGTTATCCCAGCATGTCTCGAAGATCACGTTCTCCTCTTTCACAGAGTTGAGATCATTCTTGTATACTTCTAGGAAATCCAACTTGTATATACCCAACAACCTCAGAGATATCTTGCTGATGGCCAATGGGTGTGAGAGTGAAAGAATCACATCTCCACTGATAATTGAATCATTGGACTCCAGATATGAGCCCTGAAGAAGTATTAGGTTCTTGAAGCTGGACTTGATGCGAATATCAGAGAAGATTATGTTCTTGTGGGAAGAGGTTGATGTGAACATAACAACATTAGCAACAATAACGTGGACCTAATCTTTATAGAATTTAATGTGACGATACAGCAGCGGTTGACAAAGTTATATATTCCATGCACTTCAAATGGAACAATGCCTACAATAGTATTTTTGCTCATCGCTTCTATATTCGTTCAAACTAGTGCAGCTTTTGATGCCCATTGCCCATGGGGCCAGATCCATTTGAATTACCAGCACATGGTGTTAATTGGTATTATATAATCACCATCCACTCGGTAATAGTCGGTAGCGCCTACTGATTCCTGAATGATCCAGAATTATTTCGGTACTCCAAATTTAGACTGGGAAGGCACGTGACTGAAGTATTTACTTTGATGGTGTCACAACCTGGAACGTAGAGATCGCGCAGTGATCGAAGGGGGAAAAACAAAAAAAAAACACAAAAAACTTTATAAAACAGATCTCATTCGAATCTCCAAGTTGAAACCCACTTACTTAAAAGAAAACCCTAAAAGGTTAGAATTTTCCTATTCAGTCGCTCGTTAATATTTCTTGACCAAAAGGCTAGTCACACACTTGAAAATAATAAGCTGAAATAATTTAAAAGTTACTACCACACTTTTATTTTCATAACACATTCCCTTTTTGTTTTTGGTTTGTTTTTTTGCCCCCTTTCACCCCAGTTCCTCTCATTCCTTAAGAACGCTTCCCTGAAAGTATGATCTATCCAAAATATTTACCACTCTCTCTTTTGCTCCTAATATCTACTTCTGGTTCTGTTAAAGCCCAATCGGCTAATGTAGGATCTGATATCGGTGTGTTACAAGGTGATGCCATTGACACTACCACTGCCACCTTGGACGTTTTGACCACCACAGGAAACACCAGAACAGCCAACCCTTTGGCTGTCGCTGAAACTTTCGATCTGAGCTCGAATGCCACTTCATCGAGTACAACCTCTAGTTTTGCTTCTGCATCTTCCACCTCTATCTCCAGTAGTATTAGTTCTACCTCCACGTCCTTCACTTCAAGCACATCCTCATCATCTCCAAGCTCCACCTCCATAATTGCACCATCCATTACTAGCTCTATCCATACAACCTCATCAACCATCTCTTCAACAACCTCATCAACTACCTCATCTTCCACAATGCCATCTTCTACCAAGTCATCTTCTACTGCTCCATCTTCGACCACTTCATCTTCGACCACTTCATCTTCCATCAACTCTACACAGAAGACCACCTCCTCTCCAAGTTTCGTCACCAGAGAAGTCACTGTCACCCAAGTCTTCACATCCAATGGTCAGGTGATCACTGCCTCTACAGCTACTTCCATCATCTCTTCAGAGATTGTTGCTAAGTCCACGGGCCTATCCCATAGCAATAAGGTGATTATTGGCTGTGTCGTTGGTATCGTTGTACCTGTAATCATCATTGTAATAGTCGTGGTGTTGGTCTACTACAAGCGTAAGAACCAAAACATTGACCACTCTGGTAAGGAATGGAACGAAGATGAAGATATCAACGATTTCGAAGAAGAACAACAGCAGCAACCAGGTCAAACACAGCAGATGTTCCCTACTGAGGCTAGCGATGGTAAGAATGTTAACAGGGCCGTTAACTTTTAGAAACATTTTTTAAACATAGATACACCATAATATATTCCTGTTTAGACGTATATCCTCAATCTAATATGTAGTTAATATTGGTACATAAAAGTATATGGATAGACGCTTACTCAATAAAAAAAACCCCTATATACAGCAGTGTTTTAGCGTCCAGTACACCATTACTCTCACTCAGACAAACTCAATCATATGATATTTACCCTTACCAACTCTTAGTAGCAACAGTCTGTCATCAATCAAGCACTCCTTGGTCACTAACAAGTCGTCAGATTCGTCGATTCTGATACGATTGGTGCCTTTATAGACCCCACCTTGCTTGATCAACTTCTTAGCTTCGTTACGAGAGATACCTTGAGCTTCTGCAAGAACGGCACTGTATGGCTTGTTGAAGTAGTCCTCTTTGTTGAAGGTCTTCAAGATGTTGGATGACTTGAAAGCAGAAACTAAAGACTCTGTGGAGCTCTCTGGGTAAGGCTCATCTGGGAACGGGTACAAGATGGAGGTGATGATGTTGGCATTTTTACCTGAGCCAACACCGTGGATTAGATCGGTGACCTGTTCAGCTAGAATGCGCTGGGCATATCTAAAAGAAGCATCTTCGTTGTGCTTGACCATAATTTGTTCGATTTGTGGCAAAGGAATAAACGTAAAGATCTTTAGCAACTTCTCGACCTCGCTGTCATGGGCCTTGATAAAGTACTGGTAGATCTCAAAAGAAGGGGTGATTTCAGGGTCAATGAATACAGCATTGCCGGCTGATTTACCAAACTTAGCACCTGAAGCCGTGGTTAATAACGGAACAGTGATACCAAACGCTGTTTTCTTAGTCAATTTCTTGTCAAACGGCTTCACACGGTTGATGAAATCTATCCCTGCAGTAATGTTGCCCCATTGGTCATTCCCTCCTAATTGGATCGAGACATTCTTTGTCTTGAAAAGGTGATAAAAGTCAAAAGCTTGGAGGATCTGGTAGGTGAACTCGTTGAATCCAATGCCCACTTCTGAGGCAAGACGATCCTTGACGGAATCTCTGGCCAGCATTGAGGATACACGAATGAATCTGCCGTATGTAGATAGGAACTTTAGTAAAGTGACGTCTTTCCACCAATCCAAATTGTTCACTGCCTCCACTTGCCCTTCCTGGATAATACTTCCTGATAAGTTGACGCTTTTGACAAATCTTCCTCCGTTTTTAATAAACGATTCCATTTGCTCCTTGATTCTTCTGACATTCTCCAATCTGACCTCGTCTTGAATTGCGTCTCTTTCTGTAGCTCTTCCGCTTGGATCACCCACTTCACCAGTTGCACCACCAATCAACGTGAATGCATGGTGACCACGAATGTTGAAGTGCAACATCAAC
Source organism: Waltiozyma chaumierensis (assembly GCA_030566875.1). Classification (NCBI taxonomy): domain Eukaryota; kingdom Fungi; phylum Ascomycota; class Saccharomycetes; order Phaffomycetales; family Wickerhamomycetaceae; genus Waltiozyma; species Waltiozyma chaumierensis. The sequence goes on along the minus strand of JAKUBK010000003.1, from coordinate 30,335 downwards.
ATAAGAGGCAATAAGTTACCAAGATGTAAGGATCTAGCTGAAGGATCAGCGCCACAGTACAATCCCAACTTAGCACCTTTTTCCAACAACGCTTTAAGATCCGACTCTGCCGTATTGTTAGCTATAAGTCCACGATCCTTTAATAATGAGAGCAGGTCGCTCTTGTTCAATTCGGTTTGGAATTGTTGAGGATCGATGGAGAAAGTCTGCAGTTGCTGTTGAATGTCTTTAATTGCTTCCGCTGAGCGGGCGTAGAAACGATATGAAACTGCCCATTGACCAGAGAATACTTTATTCGATGTGGATCTCCTTAGTGTTGTGGATAACATACTCAATCCTGTATTTCTCTAGGCTGGTTGAATGATTCCAGGAGTACCAGAATGGTATAAATACTGTTGGAATTTTGGCTTTCATTTCGATATTTTTCTGAACACCCGCGCCAATCAATAACTTTGGTCACGTGTTCATCTATCTAATCTAATCCAATCCATAGAAAGGAATCCCAATTGAGACTTAGTTGAACCTTCATACTTAGCGTAACCAAGCTACGTAACAACCAGGTTCAATAACTAATAGACGATGCCCAATACACCATCTGAAACTTCAACCAGGAACAATTTTGTAGACCCCGATCAAATTAAGACAGTCTCCAACAAACTCCTTTCGGCTTATAAATCTCAAAGGCAAACCCTTTATCAAGAAGAATATCTTGAACTTTTTAAACACAGGCAACAGATACTATCACAGGATCAACAGTTGACTTCTACGCTATTCAAACTTTTATACAAAACTGTTCCATCTTATGAGGTGCCATCATCTCAGGAGATTACCTTGGATACCATTGATCTAGAAGCTATCTATTCAGGAGTTGACGAACAACTAAAGAAAGACCTGAAATTCCCAGGTGATATTCCTTACAATTACGTGGACTGCCTTGTTAAAGAGCTGCTTAGATGGTATAAGAATGATTTCTTCAAATGGGTGAATAAACCAGAGACTACTGAGGCACAAGGCGAGGCCAGATTAATCCGTGTTGAACAATCCAACAATGAGGAACGTATTGATGGTGGCTCATCAGTCACAGAAGTATATCTGACTTCTAAAAGCAATGAAACGATAAGATTTCCACGTTACAATGACCCGGTGAAGCTTCTTACTTGGCGTAAAGGTCGTTGTGGTGAATGGGTGAATTGTTTTCTTCTGATTCTACGTTCTTTGAACGTTCGTGCAAGATATGTTTGGAATGCCGAAGATCACGTTTGGTGTGAATATTTCTCTCCGGCCTTGAGGACCTGGGTTCATTTGGACTCTTGTGAAGAATCCATCAATGAACCAAGGATCTATTGTGAGAACTGGGGTAAATCCATGAGTTACTGTTTTGCAATAGGCTTTGACTCTGGTATTACAGATGTTAGTAGGAAGTATATCACCAAGTCTGAAAAACAATTACCAAGAAGACAACTATCAGAGAAACAGTTGAAACAATGGCTCCAATTGATAAACGCAGAATACATGAAAGAGTGGGATTTCAACACCAGAGTGTTTGGTTTGTTGGTTGAGTCCAAATACGAGAAATTATACTATAGCACGCTAAGAAGTGGTTCTATAGATGCTATCTCTTCTTTGGTACAAGGTGTACAAGGTAGGCAAAGTGGTGATAAAGAATGGACCAAATCAAGGGGTGAAGGTGGTAATTGAGAATTCCTTCCCTACGTATAGTTGCTTAAGACTTGTTCATATTGTGATATTAATTATTCCGTGTAGTATTAACCGTTATTCCCATGTATTCAATAAAACCCATTTATACATCCTCAGTAAATGAACAATCTTCATAGAGTACAGACCCGAGTTCCTCTCCCCCCACACCATCTACCGTTGTCGTGGAAGTTCCATCTCTAGTCAATTCTTCTGAGCTAGTAGAAACCCCACTAACCAAATCATCACATACAACTTCTTTCTTGGAATACACAAAAACTTCTTTCCTGTTTGGATTATTGGAAGATCTTCCACTGTTGTTGTCACCCAAAACGCCCTTTCCATGGATGATCCTATCCAATTTTTCTTTGATCTTCGATTCCTTGGCCATATTTCTCTGTGTTACAGGTGTTCGGCTCCTCGTGGTTGCGGTATCTGTAGAAACAGATCGTGGGATTGCCAGTCCATAAGCGATGATTTGGTCCGTCAGATACAGCAACGTATCAGTAGTGGAGTTTATCGTGGCCTTTATCCTATGGAAAGGTGTATAGATCTTTGAAGGGCTTGTGATTTGGTTTGTTTGGTCGACAGAAGGGCCAGGTCTATCTTCAGGTGCTGGTGCAGGTGTAGATACTTGTTGCTGTTCATCTATCATCATGTTACCGCTATTGCCGGTTTCATCGTTGAAAAGATCATTGTCGTTTACGATTTCATAACGTATGACTGCTCTATCTTCGTCCTCGTAAAACGGTCTCCCCAGGACACCTTCTTTCTGTTCGTGTCTCTCAATCGCATGTACTCTGTTTATCCATTCCCATGGTATCACGGTCACACAGATGTAAACAGTGGTGTTGAAGATTTCACTCAGCTCAGAGACCCAAATGTTGGCGATGTCTGTAATAAAAAAGGCCACTTGAAAGTTAATCACGAGAAAGTTTAGTAGAGTCAGAAGCAACACGGACCGATTGAAAATAAAAGATCTCTTGGATATGGCGTAGATGGCAATCAACCCTGAATAAACCATCGATAGAGCAATACGAAGCAGGTACGTGAAAGCTGGCAAAATTGACAAATCTGATTCCTCATCGTCAATGTTGTTATCAGAGAATGTGGAAACGGCCCAGATCACCTGAGCGGCTAAAGACAAAGCCCCACCAACAATAAACGAGACTCTCTTCTCCTTTGCCCTTGAAAACAATCTGATGATCACTTGTACCTCTGCGAACTGGGCCAATAGAACGAAGATAAAGTCAATAGCATTGAAAACCTGGTCAGATTGCAAGTCGTCCAAGAGTTTGGCCCCTGAACTTATGCCAAGAGTGTGTTGCCTTTCAAGAAATATGATCGATCTCACAAATAGAATCACCAAATTAGTAGATCCCAGCAATGAGGACAATCTCAGTAACCATGATGGTCTCTGGGTGTGGTTGGTAAAAACAATAATAGTGAGGAAGATGGCCATCACTGTTGACACTGTAAGGGAGTATATGATGGGATAAACAGTGTACTTGAAGGATCCCCATTCTTCGTCCTGAAGAAAGCGTGACCAGTCACTTGATATTATGGGAAGGGTCTGGGCGCCTATATCTTTAAAGGTTGATAGAACGGGCATATCATTGTAGCATAGTGGATAATATATCTGGTTTTGGAGGATTTTCAAATTGGGAGCGTTCAGGGGATTCAATAAGATGTAACCATTATCCAAAAGAATCCCTTCACTTTGGCAGGAAGGAAAGTTGATTGACGATGCTGGATATCTCCAGACAAGATTTGTACCGAAAGCCATTCTCTCTCAAATGATCGTTTCTGGTCCGATATGACAACAGACTACAGTCTTGATTGGGATATCTAGTGAATGCAGTTTTTGTCGAGCCAAATAGAACTTCACCATGGAAGATGGGAAAGGGTCTTCCTTTAACTCCACTTCTAACCTTATGTCAGCAAAATATTTTTTTTTCTCTTCAGATTTGAGAAGAGAACGTGACTATACACAAGGGCACCGACAACCTCCAAAGACATGTAAATGTGTGCATTATTTATTTGACGGATTGGACTAATTTCTACGAAACACCGTCATGCTCAACAAACAATGATTTCCCTATAGGTTCACAATAATATTTTCTAACTGTTCTGAGGTGCTAACTGTCATCTTAAGTAACCCGTTTAACCCCTAAGCTTAACTCTTTGTTGAAATAACATGGAACCACACACTAAGGAACCCAGACAATTGTTCAACAGTAGCACATTATCTTTACCAGCTGAAAGACTCCGTCATCTGGCGGTTCCACCAACACTGACAACCCATCACAGCGATGGCACTTCAAATCAAGAGCCTTTCCACTTGAAAAAAAGTGGCCAGTCCAATAGTATATCCAGTAACAACAACAACGACGACGACAACCACAACACATCTGCTGTACACATCACCCTCCCTAAATCAGCATCAAACCAGAGGTCATTGGCGTCCTCCTTCGATCTAAGTGTGATTGACCTGTACGGGTCTCCAAATTCAAAAGATCAGCTTCAAATGAAACCTGAAGATGAAGATTTTGGTGGATTATCAGATGATGACGACGAAGAAGAGGATTCTGAGCAAACAACGACCAATAACACTACATCAAGAACGCAAATACACACTCAGGGTCAAAGGCAGCGAATATCTCCTTCTGAATCTGACGCTCAGTCTTCCACTACTACTAATACTAATGCTACTACTAATACTACTACTACTACTACCACCATACAAGCTCACAGACCATCAGTGGCACAACCACAGGTGGAATCACAAATCAATCGATCTGATTATGACCGTTATGGATTCCGTAAGCAGACGAGATCTGTAACTCAACACCAATACGAAGACTGGTTCCAAAGCAAGTATGAGCCGCATCTTATACGCCGTAAGAGAAAGTGGAATCAATTTTTCAGCAAAGTGGGTCTAGCAACACCGGATGCTCCAGACTTGAAACAGGTTAGATTTCCTGCCAAATCGGAGAAGTTAAAACGGTTTGTTAGGAAAGGCATTCCTTCCGAATGGAGAGGGGAGGCCTGGTGGTGGTTTGCCAAAGGACAAGATGTTCTCCAGACGGGCCTATACGACGAATTGGTTTTTCGAAGTATCAAGTTCAAAGGGAAGGACCTGGAGGTCATTGAAAGAGATTTGAATAGAACTTTCCCTGATAATTTACACTTCAAGACTAAGGAACAAGGAGTGGAGCCTGAGATGATCCAGTCCCTGAGAAGGGTGTTGGTTGCATTTGCACTCTACCAACCATCAATCGGATATTGTCAGTCGTTGAACTTCATTGCAGGACTACTACTTTTGTTCATGTCTGAAGAAAGGGCTTTCTGGATGCTTGTGATTATTACAGGAAGATTATTACCTGGTCTCCACGAGATAAACCTAGAAGGTGTCAACGTCTCCCAGGGAGTGTTGATGTTGGGATTGAAGGAGTATGTCCCTTCGATGTTCAAGAAGATCATGAACATTTCATTTGATCAGGAAATTTTGAATAGGGAGGGTGGGGATGGGTATGAATATTTGAGAACAATTCCTCCTGTTATGTTGACAACGTCCAGTTGGTTCATGAGTGTGTTCATTGGGTCATTGCCAATCGAGACTACTTTGAGGGTGTGGGACTGCTTGTTCTATGAAGACTCGGTTTTTGTTCTGAAGATCGCTCTCTCTTTGTTCAAGCTTATTGAAGCACAGATCCCAGAAATCTCTATGAACTCAGCCAATGAGTTTGAAATCGACGAGATGGAGATCTTCTCGCTGATACAAAATTACCCAAGGACGTTGGTTGATCCATCAACGCTATTCGACGTTATTTTCACATCCAGAAATCAATTCAATGGCCTGTCACAGGACGATCTTATACGTTGCAGAAGATTTGTAACAGAGAAAAGACAAACAGTTTCCAAAAAAAAGACTGTGTCTGATTTAAAGATAACCAGGAGACTTTTGGCCAACGAAGATCTTTGGAGTGATGAATTGTATGGATTCAGAAGTAAATCAGGCGCAGGGAGTTCCATTGTCAGATGGAACAAAGATTTATCTGAAAGAGTTAAGAGAAGAATGAAGCGTTGAAATGGCTTCACTGTTTTATTTTTCATCTTTTTGTTTGGATTAGAATGCGATGGTATGCCATAAAAAAGTTTTGTATAAAATAACATCCTATATCTCACCCCTGATATCTATTTATCATTTAATTAGAATTGCTGGTGCTGCATTGTAATATATTATTTTGTTAAGTTCCAACCCCTTTGGACCCTTTCCAAGATATCTGATCTAACGCCTCCAGCAGTTAACAATTGACTGACTGTTTCCCAATCGGAATCAATTGGATCATGGTCAACAATAACTTCAGCATTTGTGGCGACTTCAGCTGGAATGGGTTCGGTTGGACCTTGGAATTCACTGATCATAACAGTGAATGTTATGACTTCTTCACCAGACGATTGGGAGATCAAAGATGATAAGAGAGTCGCATCTTGAATAACCTTACCCTTTATCAAGAACTTGAGTTGAGAAGGGTCTAAAAGCTTAGCAGGCTTTTCAGAAGAATTGACTAATTTGGTTTTGATCTTGTAAACGGTCTCACCAGGGGATGAGGTGATATCGATGGCGAATCTTGGAGGTCTGATTGACTTACAAACAACGTTAACATTCACAGCTTCATTGAAAAGTTCAGAAGACTTGTTGAATGACTTCTTTGAAACTGGTAGTTTTGGTTGTGGTGGCGGATGGGCGGCAATAAACACAGGGCGTTGTAAGTGTATAGTATTGTCACTACTAGTGGTTGATAACAATGAAAGGAAAGTTTGAGCAAAATCTAGTTCAGTGGACATTGTTGTTGCTTCTATCTGGTGTATAGCAGAACAATTTAAAATGTATCTGGTATGGGTAATGGTACGATGGTGTTTTCTTAACGCTTGTGGCTAATTTAATCTTTTTGTTCCTAAAGAGCTACGGATTTGCGCGGGAAAAATGTGTCGAATCGTCGATACACACTACAACAGTATTGAGGACATTGTCTAGTTGAACACTTGAACAAATCTTCACGGAGATCTCACAGTTAAAAAATATACAATGTGCAAACTTAGGCAAACTTAGGCTCTATTTATTTGACAACTGTGATGCTGGTTAATTTGGCAGCAGCTTCTTTCACCAGGGTATTTTCCTGTCTCTATTTACCATCGTCTTCTTGTTCTTCTCCATCATCATCATCATCATCATCATCATCATCCTCATCATCCTCATCATCCTCATCATCCTCATCATCCTCATCATCCTCATCCTCATCCTCATCCTCATCCTCATCATCATCATCATCATCATCATCATCATCATCATCCTCTCCAGTCCTTCCGAGTTCAGTCCTGTTTGGGTCATACATCTCCTTCTGGCTATTGACCATCTTGATCTTCTTCACGAGAATCTCTACAATGTCGCTCCATTCTCTCATTCCACCCATACCGATATCACCACACACCAAGATCTTCTCCACGGGCTTCAAGACCTCGATCCAAGGACAGTCCTCCATCAACACGTTCAAGTGTTTCTTCGTGACTGGGTGCGTGTACATAAACGTATTCATAGCTGGGGCAACCAAGATTGGATTGGAGGGATTCCACGATCTGATGATGGACGTGAGTAAGCTGTCACAGATACCGTTGGATATCTTGGCCAATGTGTTTGCAGATAGTGGCGCAATCAACATGATATCAGCCCATTTACGGAGTTCCTGATGTAGCACCAACTCACCGTTTCTCTTGTCGTTGAACCACTCCTCATCATCCCTCCAAACTTTCACTTTGGTAGAAATCTTGAGACCTTTCAGGAAATTTTCAGCAGCCTTACTGACAACCAACTGAATGGACACCTTCGATGGCCCAAGTTTCTGGTACAACTTGTCAATAATCATTGGCACTTTGATAGTGGCAACAGAACCTGTGGCACCGATTAGAATGTGGATCTTTTGGTCGTCTTCCCTCGTGAAGAAATCAACAAATGGCACTTGTGTTGAAGGAGCTGTTACAAGTGCCTTCTTGGGGTCCTTGTGTGCAGGCACTGGAACCATTGGTTCGTTAACGGCGGTGTTTGATGCACCAGACACCACTTGCTGTTGTAGTTGCAGTGGGGGTGCCTGACTTTGGATACTTGTCATAACGTTTTCTAAAGACGCCGTCAGCGTTTCAAAGATTGGTTTATCTACCGTCTTTGGGGAGACCGATTTAAAATAGTCCTGAGTGGTACCAGGATCTTGATCTGGCGAACCCAACTTTGGGGAGAACTGCAGGAAATCCCCAAGAATATTACTTGCTGAGTTTTGTCTGGAAGGGCCTGTGGATAATGTACTGATTATGCTTGGGTTTCTTGATGACTGCAAAGGATGAGGTGTGGTGATAGGATGAGGATCGTTAAGCAAGGTTGAATTCTGTCTTGAAGCCAGTTTTGTTGGGGCGTTGCCACCTATAAGTTGCTGGCTATTTGAGGAGTTTTGTCTAGAAGGTCCACCCATAATTCTCTTTGATGTCGTCGAGTTTGGTGAGATAGGCGAATTAATAGTTTGTGCTTGTGTATTCAGATTGCTTATCTGTAAAGAGGATGGTCTGGCACTGATAGAACCTCTGTGTGATTTCTCCACTTGGTCTGGGACTGTAAAGGACACAGAAGACACTTTCACTCCAGCACCGGTGTTGGCCATTGGAAGAGGCTCTTCGTTGTAGCTTAAGATAGGTGGCGAGACGGAGCGATTGCTTGAAGCTGTTGAAGGTGGAAATGAATCATCAGCACGGGTCAGGGTAGAAGGAGAACTTGTGCTGGACAGAGGGTTGGGTTTATTTAAAATAGGCTGAAGAATAGGCTGCTTTTCTGGCATTTCGATATATTCTTCTAGTTGAAATTAAGGGAACTGTGTAGAAATTGGCTGCAAGTGATGATCTGGTGAAGTGGACTGGTAAACTAAGGGTTCTTTATGAGCGATTAGGGAATGGAACAGCGGTTTACTGGTGGAAAAAATCTTAATAAATGGAAATTGGTAGTATAAGTGATGCTCTACCTATTTGGATCAATGCTGGATGTTTTGAAATAAGGTGATCAAAGGGCCCGTTGGATAATCTGTTTCCTCAAAGTCAGACTAATTATTCTGAGGGATTTTCGCCTTCGTACCTTTGGTCAAAAAAAAAAAATATCCGTAATTTGCGAAATATGTGCAGAAGATCAAATTTAATTAGGCAACACATGATCCATTTGATATATAGTGTATATTAAGCTGGGACCCATGATCCTCAACTGGGCTCTGGGCTGAGAACGAGTCCGACCCTTTGTTGTGTACCCATGGGGGTATCAATTGGTTGGTAGAGCTCACCTGAACAGATATATATAAATTAGGCCAGCCGCCACCGTCTTACAATCGTACTCGTACATAATTCCAAATCACTAAACTAAAGGTCAATCCAGGCCCTGATCTTCATTCCCCACAATATTTACATTAATATGCCAACGATATCTAAGACTATCCTCTACATAGATTTGTTCTTGAAGAAGAACTGAATATAGAACTCTTTGATATCCTGATCCCAATGTTCCCAAAAGTTTTCATCCTTCAAAATCTCCTGGTTGGGTAGTTTGATTGCAATGTTATCGTATGGTTTACAGTGCAAAATCAAATACTGACAATCCTGATTCTGGTCCGATTTGTTGTCTCCATCAGCATTTTCAATGGTTGGTTTCATTGAAGTCACCTCAAAACTGGACATGAATCTGAAAAATGGTGCTGTTGACGATTCGTTCTTGGCATAATCAGCTGTGATGAAAATCCCAAGATTGCCCTCTTCGTTACGTAGTTTCTGAATCTTATAGCTCGGCAACCCAATCTTGTTGTATGTCTCAATGAGGTTGCGATTTATGCCTGTTGTGCTAGTATTATGCTGAACTGACCTCTTGTTCCTTTCTTCATCTTGTCTTCTCTGTAGGGTCTCACGCTTCTTTAGATTGACAATATGCTTTCTTCCCTGAGAATGGTTCAAGAAACTTTCCTTGGTGTTGTGTAAAGTGAGACATAGTTTGCATTCAAATTGGCCTAAATGATTCTTATGAAAGTATGGGTTTGTTTCAATATCGAAGAGTTGACTCACCCTTTGTTTTTGAGCAACATTGAGTTCTTGAGATGATGCAACACCACCACCACCCTTCTTAGAACCAATACGATTCTGGTAGTCCATTGGTATATTTGCTTTAGTTTGTAACTTGTCAGATATAGAAGTTGCATCACTACTCCTTGAGAGGGTTGGAACCCAGAAGAAAAGTCTACACCAGATTCAGAGTATATCTATGTCCTATCAATAAAAAAACGCGGGTTTGTCACGTGCTTTAACTAAAGTCGTAGCTTATTTGTTATGGATCTTGTTTATTCCAATATTCTCAACAAATAAAAACATGGCCTGGTGTTTCTTGTGTACTTTTTCAATAGGAGAATTATTTGTTATCTGTTCGCATTCAGGCTTCTAGTAAAGTACAGTGACTTATTCACGACTTCACTACCAGATATTTGATCGTTGGTCTCCTTAGTCACGCGCTTCAAATTTTGAATAATAGAAAATTACGAACTGATGGCGGAAAGTTGAAAACCGACAGAAAAACTCCAATAATGCAACTTTCGATTGATCCTATAGAACTGTACATACTACATTATAGCATGTGTTCTCAAAACATAGGCAAATAAGTACCAAGCAATCGTCATTTGTGGTATATTTACTGATAATCACGCTTGATTTTGGTATAGTGTCTATCAAACTTTTTGGTTGTGCTAACACGTCTATCAATGGGCGGTACTTACTTACTCAACCTTAAACTGAAGACCATAATAACAGCTCTACAACGGAGTTTATAATTACAAGACCCTAGTAATAATAATTCTAAAGGATTAGAGAGACAGATCACACAAATGGAAATGTATATGAGGTGTATATTTACAGAATATTGTTGGGGAAGGAATGTTGAGGCGCGTATTTATTCTTCGTCTTCAACCAAGACATCATTCTTAACAAACAGGTCGGTTAATTCACCACTTTGAGCCATAGAGGTGACAATATCACAACCACCAACAAACTCCTTGTTGACGTATAGTTGTGGGATAGTTGGCCATTCAGAGAACTCCTTGATCCCATCTCTGAGCTCTTGGTCTTCTAAAACATTGTAGGCGGCAAATTTTTCTGGGTCCACACCAAGTTGACCTAAAATGTTAATGGTTGATCTGGAGAAACCACATTGTGGGAATTCTGGGGTACCTTTCATGAATAGAACAACAGGGGCTGACTCTATGGCCTTCTCAATAGCTTCCTTGGTTTCGGTAGAAAGTAATCTAACAAATGATGTGTTCTGGGGAAGATATGTATTGGTTAGTAATCAAATCTTATTGGTATGGTTATTGGTTCTTAGACTTACGATGATTTGAGGTCTAGCGATAGAAGTTCTGAGTAATCTGGAGGTATAGAAAAGAGATCTAGAAAACATTTTTGTGGCTTGAATAAAAACAGACTAATGAGCTTTCAAAGTTGGTATGGTTCGTTAACGTCTGGAACAACTTCACTTACATTCGGCGGCTCCAGATCCAGAATTTGGCGGTTAATTATTGTCGCACTTTCTCGGCTCCAGAAATACATGCTGAATGGACCTGAAGCCTGGACTTGGAGAGTCAATCGAAAACGAGCATTTATTAACAGGTCGCAATTTACTGATATCTGATCTCTAATCCAGTTAGGGGACTTTAGTTAGTATTCTGGATCCTTGCGTTTCCTTTCAAACCCCAAGTTTCTATCGATTAACGAATATTTTGAACTCAAAGCAGATAAACAGTCACGTGAGTCTAGTTAAATGAAACCTTGAATCACAAATAACATAATATACATTAAATTTTTATTTGTGGTTAAATATATAACATTGTTTTCCCGGATATATACAGTTTACAGCTCTCCATTCAGCTTTTCAGCTCCTGATTCACTGAGTACACTTCTCCCTCATTTCACCTTTCTTATTCTGCCGTCTCTTTCCTTACACCCATCGCTCAAGAAATAAGCTGGAAGGTACTCTTCATCTCCAATCTTGAGCTGGGGATTAGGTATAGTAGTGTCAACACCTCCAATGGATGTATAGCCAATATCATATAGAGAACAGTAGGGTATCTGAAAGATCTTCAAGAAACACCATATTTCATAGTAGCTCCATGTCAAAATAGGGTGTACTCTCTGGAACCGTGGCCAATCGTTGTCTGTCACCTGGAATGGCTTCAAGTCGTGTGAATATGGGTCAGTATCTCTTGTGCCGATCACTATTGTCTTTACAGCAGGAAACTTTTGCAGATACTGCTTGAACCCTGACTTCAAAGTATCGTTGATCTCCATCAATTCCAAGTTGTAATGTCTGCTTGATTCTTCAATGAATGATTGAACCTCTATGAACTGGTCTTCGTAGTTAATCAAGGCAGAGTTCAGTTTCTGTGAGCTCCATACCAGGTTGTCTTTGTGTAGTTTAGTGGATAGTCTTGAAATAAGAAGGATTAACATAACCATACAGTCCTTCCCGCCGTTGAAACTGATGGATATTTCTTTGTTGATATCATACGATGAAAGGAGTTGGTCGATTATCAGTAGTGAGTCGCTTATTCTTTCTTTAAAATGGGCAGATCCACTAAATTCGATCTCTGTACAATGGATGAAGGCGTTTAATATCTTATTGAGTTGTTGTGACTTGTCAAAGAGACTGGCGTTCAGATCGAACTTCTCCACTTGTAATATTTCGTATATATTGAAGCTTTCATCAAATGGGTGCACCATCACTGTATGGCTGGTGTTGGAATAGAGAACGTTGAACGACAGAAGGGTGGCTGGCAGTAGGATAATGATTGCACTGATGAAGACTTTCATAGTCTAGTTTGTTGGGTTCCAACTTCCGGGTCTGTTGCGGTGTTGGTGGACGATATATGGTGTGCATGGACAAGTGAAAGTTTCGTGTCGGTGCTTGGAAAAAATACATCGAACCGCACATCTTGAACATCGATTAACCATACTATGTTATATTACATGTTTGTTTGCACCTGATATCCTTGAATCAAAGATACTAGAACAAATAAAAAATCAATTGGAATTTAGTTTAGTTTTTTATTGGGCTATTTACAGTGTTGGTGTTTTCCAAAAGCTTAGTGTAAGTGCATCCAATTTTGTCACCACGCCAGGTCCCAGTGCCTCCTTCAATTGTTGGAGTAGAGAGACAAATCCTGGATGTATCTCATAAGTGCCTGTAGATCTTCCTCGTTCTTCTCACTCCAGATAAATGATTCAGAATTCATTAATGTGTCTGTGGCCAACAAGTCACGATACTCATTCTTGATATTAGTCAATATCTCAGAAGTTTCAGAATCCCCCTGGATACCATTGATCTTGATGTCTTCTAGAATGTTAAGAATCTTGGTGATATCCTGGAAACAACTCCATTGCAACTCGATGTAACTATTGTAGTTCTTGATCCCGCAGCCAGCAATGAATGTTGGTAGGGATTTGGACTTCAAAGATTCAAACAGAGTGATCGCGTCCAATGGGGAATTGAAATCCTTCAACTTCAGGAGCCCATGCTTCATTATTAAAGGGAAAGTGAATTGATTCAAGAGCGGATTTGATGGGTCCTTGTTGGCTTTAATCGCATCTAAGTCGAGTTTGCCAATGTTTGGTTTCGAATCAAACTTCAGTACTATCAGGGTACAGTACTTCAAAAGATCATAACTATTGTCTATGGATGTCATGTAACTGATGGTGCCTTGTAAAGCTTCTTCAACCTGTTTGTAACTGAGAGTATCTGTCTTTTGGTCTATCAACTTCTTGTAACTGATGGTTTTACTTGAGACATCCACAATATCAGACTTATTCGGTGTGCCCTTGAAGATACCAGAGAATATTTCATCAAAACTACGACTTTTGTCCTCTGTTGGCGTCCTATTCGACAGCTCCTGTAAACCAGAAAGAGTATTCTTTGGCCATCTTGTTTGTCTGAATAATACTGTTAATGATTTTCTCATTTTGTGGATCTCTCTGCTCACGAACCTTCGTCTCCTTTGAAATTTGAGGAATAAGGCAGTTCAGTTTGGCCTTCTTAGTTAGCTTTCTGAATCCTGGATTTAAAATAAAAACACGTGTATTTCTCAGACCGTCTACGGAGTTTATATGCTTCCAAGGCGTAAATTTCAGAACGACTAAATACGATTTCTTAATTAATTGATTTACCAATAAAGTGTGTTCACTAAACACCTAGAATTCTTCCAAAAGATGGATTTTTAAATTAATCTTATTCTGTTGAATAGACCCATACAAGACCAACGTGTACCGGAATGTGTCCTTAACTTAGATTAATCTTTAGAACACAGGAATCTCCCAGCTAGGTGATCACAGAATACAGTGCTGCCGGGCACTGGGCAGGGAAAAATCGGTCAAATTGGTGGATATATATATCCAGGCACCTTTAATCCTCCACAATCCAAAGTATAATCATTTATATGTTTACGACACAACTCGACAATCACAACAAGATGCCACCAGTTCAACAAATGCAAATGCAAGGTCAGGAACCTTCCAGTTTCCAAAAATTCAAAATGGGTTTAATGATGGGTACTACAGTTGGGATTGTGACTGGTGTATTATTTGGTGGGTTTGCCATCATCACACAAGGCCCAGGTCCTAACGGTGTCATGAGAACCTTAGGTCAATACATCATGGGCTCAGCCGCCACCTTTGGTTGTTTCATGAGTATTGGTTCCGTCATTAGATCTGATACCGCTGGGTTGGAAAGATACAGAGAACTCAAACAAGCCAGAAACAACTTTGGTCTTTATGAAAAAATCAAGCAAATGGAAAATTAAGGAGCTTCTGTTTTGCTGAGAAGATCTGTTAATGAACAGAAGATATTTGTACATAGCTACTCGCTGATAAGCTCCTTTGTTTCTGAATTGGGGCCCACTTGGTCCTAGAATTCAGGGGTTGATATTCTATACGTCATTTTATGTTTAATAGTCAATCTTAAAGAAAGTGTTATCGTTTTACTATCCAAAACTGTAAGATCTACTTGTGTAATAGTTTATTAAAAAAAAACACGTTTGGTAAATGTCTTGATCGGTCAAAACCCTCCACTGAAAGTGTTAAACCCATCGTTGAAGCCATTATTGTTCATATTTCCATTGCTTATGCCTTGTTCGACAACAAATCTATCCGTATTTCTGTTGTGTGCAGGGTTCACCATGCTGTACTCAGACACATTGTTTGTAATCAAATTGTTATCGATTTCAAATCCCTCGCCAGTGAGGCTGTTTCCCATCATCAAATTACCAAACAATAGATCATTGGTGAAGTCACCTGTCTGGTTTGGGGTGATGCCAAAGGAAGTTGTAGTTTCTTGTTGTGGCTCGCTTGGTCCATTGGCGAATTGCATTGGATCAAAGTTGAAATCAAAATTGATCTGGTTGCCACCCAGGTCGTTACCCTTGTCATTGGCATTGGAGTTAAAGATTTCGTTAATGGATTGGTCCAAGGAAACCTCGTTGAATTCAAATAGAAGCTGTGAGTTTGGAACGATGAAATCTGGGATTCCCTTGAGAAGGAGATCGGCTTGTGGTGGGTTGGACTCTGTTAATGTGGTTGTGGAAGAGCCCGTGGAGAGCAGAACAGAGGTTGCTGTGGTGTTTGTTGTAGATCCGATGGACATGACCGAGGACATGGAATTGTTCTTGGATAGGTCGATGGATCCTAAGTCTGCATTTGGGACTGTTGGGGTCTGCTCATCCGGACCAACGATGTTTTTTCTCTTCAGCGAAGTATGTGTTGGCTCTTCCAAAGCATCCAGGAACACCTCTTCTTCGCTGTTCTCCGGAGTCTTGTTCTTCAAGTTTATTCCGACCTCATCTGAGTTCAAAACCAGTGGTACCGAGTTCAAAACACTCGAGGCAAACCCAGTGTTGTTTTCCACGTGCTTGACATTGTCCGTTTTGACAATGGCCTTGACAATGTTCACGGGCTTTCTCAGTAACGTGACAAAAAACCCGACAGCCTTTGACATTCTCCACGAGTAAGGGTACTTATCGCCTAACTTATCTGTCAGTTTATGGAAGTTGTCCATGTGCTTCAGAAGAATCTTGGCCAATGTTTCGCCCGAGTCGACATCTGTGTTGTAGAAGTTTGTAGTGCTGTTCGGATCTTGTTCATCTTTGATTTCAACCTGTTGAAGGTCATAGTTTCGATTGTTGACCTTGTTCAGTCCAAACTTCTTCTCTTCTGGATCCCCAACTTCTTGCTTGATAGCTGGGTCAATGGCAGGAGCCGCAGTGGTCGGTGACGGGACTTGGCTCAGTTGCGGCTCGCCGTTCATCTTGCTTCTCTTCTCAGTTGCAACCACGGGTCTCATGTATGGGCCACAACGAGATCTCAAGATCAAACTGACCATGAATTGGATGGATCTGTGTCCAATCAACAGAAGCAACGGGCTGATGATCAAATCGGCCCCTGGGCCAAAATATTCCAAGTTACAGTCAAAGAATAAAGTGCAGTTTCTGTAGCCTTCCAACGCAGCATCCAAGGCCTTCTGTGCATGATTCTTGGCTATCTTGTACAATGTAATGTCCTTTGTTCCCAGAGGTTCAAAGTGTACAAAAAGAATGTAGTTCAACAGGTAAATGAACATGTTCACCTGTGAAGTCAGTTTGAATTGGAAGGCTCTGGTTGCCGACGAGTACAGCGGTTCGTTCTTGGTACGGTTCACAAGGATGGATCCTAGCTGGGGTAAGGACGAAGCGTCGTTGAAATGATGGTTCTGGTGAGGAGACGAAGGACTGTTGTTGTTGTTGTTATTATTATTATTATTGTTACTACTGCTGCCATTGGAATAGCAGTTGATGTGTCTTGTTAATTCTTCAATTAGGTGGTCGATCTGGTACTTTCGGGCAGGCTTGGCCACGTTCAAGAGAACTCTCATTGCTTTGGCAAGGAGCAAGTCTGTTTGATACTGTGTCTTCATCAGTTTGATCACGGTTAATTCCTTCAAATTAGTGGAGAACTTGCTCTCCTCAGGGAACTTAGTGTCACTGAACTCCATGCATGTTTCCAATGCTCGAGGACAACCAAGGTTCACAGACTGCTCGGTGTCCATCGAGATCAAGGCAAACCACAACTTTCTCCACAGATGTCTTTGGTGCTCATTGGGGAAGTTCTCGAAGTTGTCCGGGTCACGGTGAAGACCGATTCTCAGAGCCATATGTACAATCGTACCAAAGAAGACCTGTGAGTCAGACCCATCTGCTGAGTCTTTCTCTTCGGGCGAATACTGGTCAAACAGTTTGATGAAGATGGCAAACTGGACAACCTTCAAATTGGCCTTTTTGGTGATCTGGTCATTGTCGTTGCTATTGTTGATGTACCGCTTCGCACATTGGATCAAGTCTAGAGGAATTTCGTTCTCCGAGAGCTCCAACAGACGAATGTTGGTCATGTCCTCAGGGTAGGTTTTGATGTTTGTGTTCTTTCCCAAGTGTGCATTGCTGGAGTTTTTGGGCAATGTCAGCCACGAAAGACGAAGGAGCACACACACTGTGCCGATCAAGGCG
Source organism: Waltiozyma chaumierensis (assembly GCA_030566875.1). Classification (NCBI taxonomy): domain Eukaryota; kingdom Fungi; phylum Ascomycota; class Saccharomycetes; order Phaffomycetales; family Wickerhamomycetaceae; genus Waltiozyma; species Waltiozyma chaumierensis. The sequence continues at coordinate 12,999 of JAKUBK010000003.1, read as the reverse complement.
TAATCAACGGGGTTTCTGATCTGAAGTTTGATCCTATTGTCTTCTTGTGTCCCATTAACATCGTACTTGCCCATTATCATCTTGATTTCCTCTCTGAACGACTCTTCGTCGACATACGGCATGTAAACGTACAAAACCTCAAAGAATCTGTCGATCAGCAGCCAAAGGACTTGTCTGTTAGGTAAAAGGGACTCGAATGTCTTGGATTTGTCATTTCTGAACAACTCGTTGATGTCCTTGCCATTTGTAGCATACATCTCTCCAATGTCTTCTTCACCTTTAGAGCTGGTGGATGGTGGACTTGATTTGTGCTTACTGCGCTTATTAGTGACTTCCGCTCTTGAAGGCGTAGATTTCTGTAGGAATTTGACTTCGCCATCTAGCTGGTGTTTCTTGGGACTATGTGGATCTTTGTTGGTCTTCTCAGGTTCTAAGAGTGTGTTTCCATCTATCATTAAGGGACAGCCTTTGGTTGCTGTATCAGGCTCGTCTGAGAACCTATTTGGAGAGCATGAAATGCTCTTTTTGGAGTCTGATTGTGCTGATCTGGAATGGCTGTGAACAACTGGGCACTTCATCCCATAATCTGAGGTGGTTGGAGCTTTTATTGGCTTGGTATTGGCTGTCTCTTCTGCACTTGCTACTCTGGATAAAGGAGCCGCTCTCTGTGGCCTTTTTACATGCTGAACAGGACACATACTAGACGTTATTGGATCAGGAACTGAATCAGACGGGTCTTCTGACTTGTGGCTCACCGGACATCTCCCTTTGATGCTGATACCCTGAGTAGCCAGCTGCCTCTGTCTCATCATGAACTTAAAGTCTTCTACCTGTTTTCTCATCTTGAAAATATGCGCCCAAAGAACTCGCAGATAGGGGTCCCCCTTCATGATCGCTAGCCATGATGTTGGGCCTAAGTGAACTGTTGTTGTCGATTTGATGTGAAGCATATCAAACTTCTTCCCCAAGTTGAGAACTTCGTAGTCATTGGAGGAAGAAGTGTTGTAAGAGGCACAGGTTGAAAGTGGCAAGGCCCGGTTTCTATTATTATTGCTGCTGCTCAAGTCGATTGAAAAAGATCCTGTTGATGAAGAAGAAGCGGTATAGAGCTCCATCTCCAAAGCCTTGATCTTGTCTTTCAACTTCAGGATTAGAGCACCTTGTTCTTCTGGTGAGGAAGGTGAGTGTTCATTCAGCAAATCACTTGAAGATATGGAGGCAGCTGAAGCGTTGCTTTCAGGAACAGGCTGCGCCCAAGCTGGTTCAATGTAGTGGCAAAGGTGGCCAACACCAGTCTTCTCACATCCCTTGCAAACAGGTCTTTCCTTTGAACACTTCACCTTCCGACGACGGCAGATCGTGCAACTAATAGGCACTCTGTTACGACGTTTATGGGTCTCCTCTTTGCCTGTGGGCCCAGTACCATTGTTTTCCTTCTTCCTTGTGTTGGTCTTAGACATTTTTGTTAATGTTATGATTTCGCCTGTTAATATTCTGCTGAAGCCGGTTGTGTGGATGGGCTAGGTTGAGGATAATTGTTATGTATTCAGTAGAATGTCGCTAACAGTATAGCAAAATAGTGAGATGGATATTTATGATATTCTACGGAGTTGTGATGGTGTTCATCGATTTAATTAGCCGACTAGTAACTGTATACAGTTTAATAAATCTGATCAAAGCTCTGATCGGCTGTTTTCCGGTCAACAATAAGGCCGCGGTCTTATTCATGTACGACAGGAATTACATAACCTAGTGTAATAGATCTGTTGGCTTGGAATCACGGATGGTATTTAATGAAGTATTTCTGAAATTTGAATTAACAATATCATCCAGAAGCCTGCTAGGTTCTAACCTCTAGGATCCTCAAGAATCAAGATATTTATTAAATAACTTTTCAGGTGGGAACCGTTCCAACTTTCTGTAAGTCCCTGGAACACTAGTATTAGTTAGACCATCCGACTTAGTACACTGAGTTACAGCTTGATCGGTTATGTTGTCCCATGCTGGTGTTTGGAAATTTGTTGTTGCGGGCACTTTTCTGTACGATGCTATCGTCCATCGCGTTTAATTACTTTGGACTTTGGACTTGGGATACTGGACAAGACTCCAACTTAAGGTTCTGGCCATAAATAACGAGTAATCACTAAATCACAGCTTCCAATCCTGCTATAATTTAGTACAGACCTATACACCACACTGACTTATTGCTTAAAAATGACCACACAAAAAGAAGAACCTTTGGTTTGTAAGTGCCCTCTTCCCCAATCCTCAACGACCAACTCACTAACAATTACCTTCCAATAGTTGCCCCGGAGACATACCAATACGAAAAGGGCTCTCTTTCAGCTGACCAAATCAACCAAGACCCAATCCTCCAGTTCAAGGCCTGGTTTGACGAAGCCACCGGGGTCGAAAAACTCCCAGAATCAACCAACTTGTCCACAGCAAGACTTCCATCCGGTAGAATTTCCAACCGTGTGGTTCTCTTCAAAGAATTGGACCATCGTGGTTTCATCGTCTTCTCAAACTGGGACCAATCCAAGAAGGCTCTGGACATCAGATCCAACCCACATGCTGCTCTAACATGGTTCTGGCCAACCTTACAGCGCCAGGTCCGTGTGGAGGGGGTCACAGAGTTCGTTGATAAGGAAACCAACCAGACCTACTTTGACACCAGACCTCGTGGCTCGCGTATCGGTGCTTGGTCCTCTCCACAATCTACTGTTATCTCTGGTAGAGAGGAGTTCGACGCTGTCTATGCAGCCAACGAGAAGAGATTCGAAGGCCAGGAACACATTCCATGCCCAGAATTCTGGGGTGGTGTCAGAATTGTTCCTTTGGAAATCGAGTTCTGGCAGGGAAGAAATAGCAGACTTCATGACAGAATTGTTTTCAGAAGGGAAACGGTTGATGACGAATGGGAAGTTGTCAGAATTGCCCCTTGAGTTGTGAAGCTATTGATTCAAAACGTATAATTTAAATTTAAAGAGAACATCAGCATACACACAAGCACACACTGCAGCACATAAATGCGATTAATAATACAATGTGTCGTAATAGCTTGGTTTTTTATGGCTCACCATGTCTAATGCAGAAATTTTCAGTACACTAATTAGGTACCTGGTGTCTGGTATGTAGAGGATTTAACTTGTCCAAAGAAAAAAAACATACTAAATATACAATTCATTTACAAATACTGTATCTAATTAGTTGACATTTCAGGTTTCTAACATATACTTTTACTGCCGGACATTGCAATGTAAACTGTTGTGTCCTGAGGCTCCATTTATTATCTTACTTGAGGCCTCCTTAAAGCACGACTGCAATTAAGACCCCTCTTATTGTCCACTAATCTGTATTCTTTTAAGATCAATTTATTCCTGAACTAGAAGGACCACTCACTTTTCCAGGATTGGAATTAGCAAGCTCATACAGAGTTAAAATTTCTTCTAAACTTTGCGTTTTTGCAAGAACCCTTCTTGCTTCCATTCATTTTCTGGTAATTACTAATTTGGCTAAACTGGTCGTCATCTTTTGCTTAATTTTCAGAAAATCTAGTAATATAGTCACTGTTCAAAACATAGGATAAAAATTACAGTTAGGGTCTTATTACTTTCCATGTCCAGTAATGTCCATCTTTAGCTTCTCCAAATCTATTTCTATAAATTAACTCTTTTCAAAACCCTCAAATAATTATCTATTGGTTTTTCAGATGATGTTCCTTATACTATTTTGTCTCCTTCAGTCTTTGTCTTTTCCTTTTCTTTCTCCATTTCCAGGCTGCTCTATAGACTATTTCTCAAACTTAGAAAATAATTCTAGAACTCTAGACAGTAGAGTCTATTGTGCATAGTGTTAAAACTTTCAATTGACGGTAGTGTATGTTAAAACATACCAATATTATAATATTTCAAATTATTATTACGTCCAATTCAGTATCAAACAAGGTCAAAGTACTGTAGGCTATTCCAGCTTTCAATTCTTTGTCTCAAGAACGGTAGAACCTTTAACTTCGACAAAATCGAGGAAGTCAATTAATATTTTAATATATTTCAATATTTCAACTCAGCTCTGATACAGCTAGAGAATTCATGGTACTATTTATAAGATCTAGCAAACACATGTATAGGTAATTTATTTTTATTGTTAAGATAAATTTTTGTATAGCTATGGGGTCGTCGCCAGAGGGGGAATGGGTATTCTATACGTACCCAGTTGAATCTTGATTAAAACGTTTGTATAGAAAGATTAAATTAATTAATTGTATACTGCATGAAGTTCAATATGATGTACAGCTAAGATGAATTTCACTTTCAAGGTTCAAATTTCAACTAAGTTTTATACTTATGTACAGTTAATGGATTCAACAATAGGCAAAAAAATGCACTCCGGATTCTGAGGGAACTTATCAGGTCAAATTAATCAACTAATGCAACATTACACATGGGGATACAAATTCGGAGTTGTTATCGGGGTAACGAATCCCTTAGGTGTACTAGGAGTCTAGGAGTCCGGAGTCGGAAGCTTATATACAACTCCTTAATATTTATGGATAAATTTCCTTCAAACGAATTAGTGCAGTCGTATCGATTAGTTTAATAGCATCAAATTAGTTAAAACCAAAAAGTCATTTGAGACAATTTATCGGACTTTATATAGATTTATAGTACAATCTGTCTATGATTTGGAGGTTTCCAGCTGAATACTGTCAAATATTGAGACTTGAATTTGATTTGTAATAAACGCGTTGTTGTCTTCGTTGTAGCTTGCGCGCGTAATTTCCATTTATCATCTATATCTAATCTAATCCAAACGATTCATGAGTTGAAAAAAAAATTGCTACTAATTGGAGCATACTGGAGAGCTTTCTGATCTAGTTAATCTAGATGAGATAGATGATCATAGATGGATCAATACCCTATCTTCTTTTTAATTAAGCTGAAGTGTCAGTTTTAAGGAAGCCAATTGAGGTTGAAATTTCTCCTGAGATACGATTTGCGGGTTAGATTATTGGTCAAACTCAAAAGTAGATAGTACAGCAGTTATGTGGAATCTGCTTCTAGTGTGTGGACTGAGAAAATCCGGAGAGGAGATATTGTTGAGATTAATAAGATCAGCCACAACAAGGCTGCGTGCAAAATCTGGGGTTGGGTATAGTTCGCCCTAGTTCCCGTCACTCTAGGAGCCCAGGCACTGGGCAGAAATGTAACAGCTTCATGAGAGCGCCGAGATCCTACCGTGGTCCGTGGCTGGGATTTCTCGGGATTTTGGAATTCTGGGGTTGTGAATGGAACTGCTCCAAAAAATATTGTGTGCATGACTTGGCTGATGAATCAAAAGAATGGAGGAGGTATAAAACCAGGCGGTTTCGTCAAAAGCTGGAGTAACATATATTACTAAACCTTTTTTTTTCCAGTTCAGAACTCTGTAAACACACAACCAGAACACACATATACCATGTCTTTCAACAAAATTACTGTCGACAACCCTATCGTCGAAATGGACGGTGACGAACAAACCAGAATCATTTGGGAGTTGATCCGTTCCAAGTTGATCAACCCATTCTTGAACATTGATTTGAAGTACTACGATTTGTCTATCGAAAACAGAGATGCCACGGACGACCAAGTCACCGTCGACTCTGCCGAAGCCACCTTGAAGTACGGTGTTGCTGTCAAGTGTGCCACCATCACTCCAGACGAGGCCAGAGTTGAAGAGTTCAAGTTGAAGAAGATGTGGAAGTCTCCAAACGGTACTATTAGAAACATCCTTGGTGGTACTGTCTTCAGAGAGCCAATCGTCATCGATTCCATCCCAAGAATTATTCCACAATGGGAAAAGCCTATTATCATTGGCCGTCACGCCTTTGGTGACCAATACAGGGCAACTGACATCATTGTCCCAGAGGCAGGGGAGTTGTCCTTGACTTTCAAGTCCGAAAAGACTGGTGAAATCACCAGCTATCCAGTCTACGACTTCAAGGGCCCAGGCGTGGCCTTGTCCATGTACAACACAGAAGAATCCATCCAGGACTTTGCCGAAGCCTCTTTCCAATTGGCTCTTGAGAGAAAGTTGAACTTGTATTCTACCACCAAGAACACCATCTTGAAAAAGTACGATGGTAGATTCAAGGACATCTTTGAAGAATTGTACGAGACCAAGTTCAAGGCTCAGTTTGAAGAACTAGGGTTGTGGTTCGAACATCGTTTAATTGACGATATGGTTGCTCAGATGATCAAGTCCAAAGGTGGTTATATTATCGCCATGAAGAACTACGATGGTGATGTGCAATCTGATATTGTTGCCCAAGGGTTCGGCTCCTTAGGTTTGATGACCTCTGTCTTAGTCACCCCAGATGGTAAGGCCTTTGAAGCTGAAGCTGCCCACGGTACCGTCACTAGACATTACAGACAACACCAACAAGGTAAGGAAACCTCGACAAATTCCATTGCTTCCATCTTTGCCTGGTCCAGGGGTTTGATTCAAAGAGGTAAGCTAGATGACAACGCCAAGGTTGTCAAGTTTGGTCAGTTGATCGAACAAGCCACCTTGGAAACTGTTGACAAGGATGGTAAGATGACCAAGGATTTGGCCTTAGCCCAAGGTAAAACCGAAAGATCTTCTTACGTCACCACTGAAGAGTTCATTGACTACGTTGAGGCTAAGTTACAAAAGTTATTTGTTGAAAACTTCTAAGTAGATGACCAAGCAAACCCATCTATTAGACTATTTATTCTCTCTTATCTGTATACCAACATCAACGTCTATGAAAGTAAATGATTAAATTCCTTGATTTTAAATTTATGTAATTTGAGGTATTCTACCTACGTTCAGCCTATATGAGCGGTTGCAGGCTTCAGAAACTGAAAGTTGGACCGTAATTATGCTTCGAGCTCAGACATTTCCTAAAGCTCTAAAAGATCTGAAAGAGATACATAAAGGTATCATCAGAAACGACATCAAGCAACAGAACCATTGAAAGGGCAAGGCATCGGGTACCGGATTCACCCGTACAATGATCACGTGCTAATCCAGAACTGTTTCCTTCTTCTGACTTAGTTTGTCTTGAGTTCGACCCTGGAGTGAGAGAACGAAATTCCCGCTTCGGATAAATTTCAAGAAAAACAGTGCCTTAGATAACAATTGGTTAGTCTAGAGTTGCTGTTGCAACAAGCACGCCATTTTCAATACTTCATTATAATCAATTAAACCTGTTATTTTCCAATCCAACTCACAAGATATACAGAAAGACATAAAAGACTCGTCATGTCCCCAGCTCTCTCATTAGCCACATTGCTGAAGCACATTACAAAGGAACTTTGTTTTGAAGGTACAGCTGGTGTTCCTTTAGATACGATCTGGCAATACCTCGCAACAAGTGTCCCTAAAGTTGATGAATTCACTAAGAAACTGGTATTTGCTAACCTTAAGAAGAACGAGAATGTGGAATTCCTTTGTCGTCACTATGACAATAAGGAAGCCATTGTTGAAAATGTCATTCCATGGGAGGAGAGAAGTACCTTTACCATAGAAAATGAAGACAAGTTTCTACTAAGAGCAGAACCTGATTACCAGTTTTTTCAATTGACCGGCGAGACAAGTTCAAAGACAAGCGTTGGTGGGGCGCCTTATGAATTGCTAGTTGAGATCGCCAAGTCAAGGTCCCATGGTATCGACTCTTTGACTTTAACCACCGTGACCAAGCAAGATCAAAGATCGTTGACCACCAGAATCAACTCACTAACCCATCTTATCGTCAAGCTACAGATCGTGAAGAAGGGTAGGACATTGAGTTTGTTTTTCTTCAAGCCTTTTGCCACTGAAGAGGTGATCAATGGGGTCATTGAAGTGAAGGCCAAAGAAGACGGTACGTTCAATGAAACCTTTAACTTGAACGGGTTTAGACAGAAGCTTATGTCCATCTTGGAGAAGTCCAAAGGTGGTATCAGACAATTCAGCGATCTTCGCAGAGAATTGGAATCTGACAAGACTGTGAAACTAAGAAGAATGTACAGGGCATCCGTTGCTTTCTTGGATGAGAAGGGGTATCTTGAAAGAGTCTTTGTCACGTTGGCCAAGTCCAATAAGAAGACCCGTGCAGTGAGATTCATCAGACCATTCATTGACCAAAACACCAACAACGAGGATAGCACAGGCGAAGAGGATGATGACGACGATGAAGAAGAGCAAGAGGGCGAGGAAGATGAAGAAGAGGAAGAAGTACCAGACTTCAATGACGCATTGATCGACGATGAGCTGAAGACGTTACCAGGGGGCGAATGTGCTTCTGAAGAAACCACCAGCACCTCCAGCGTCAATGAAACCAATGGAAGCAGTTTTGCAAAGCTCAAAATCACTCTTGTCAAAGATACAAATCTCAAGACCCCAACATACCACAGGTTTGAATCGTCACAGTGCCAGTTGCACCAGCTGATTGAAAGCTTCAAAATGAAGGGTTCAACGTCTACAAACGCCTTGAATTCCTTGTTTGGACCAGGTTACGCCCGTGTCTTTTACAGATTGACTGAATGCTACATCCATGAGAAATACCCGAACCGCCTCATCAATCAGCAGATTGTGAGATTCTATGATTCTAAGGGGAGAGCGAGATTCTACCGTTACTTCACAAGACCGAACTTTGAACAGCTAATTGGTAATACGGAAGTGATACCTGAAGAGTTCAGTAACACCAAGTCATCTTCTAAATCCATTCAGAAGTTGGATAAGTCTGAGTTCATAACTCTGGCATCAAAAGCAGACATCTACGAGATTAATGGCACTAAGAATATTTATTGGCATGGTTCAACTGCAGTTCCTGAGGATATCAAGAAGTCCATACTCAAATTATCCTCCGTTACTGCTGCTAAGAAGCCAAAGCCTACGATGGATTCTCAGATCGACCCAGATGTACCAAAGAAGAAGAGAGGAAGACCAAGGAAGGGCGAACAGAGGCCAGCACCTGAGGTCAAGAAACCAAAGGCCACCAGGAAAAGTGGAAAGAAGTCCCCATCACCAGAAGGGGAAGAAAAGGAAATAGAACAAGGTCAGGAACAAACTGAAGAGAACAAAACACAGGAAGGTGGAGAGTTGAAGGAAACTGAGGCCCAGAAACCAGGTGATTCCAAACTTGAAAATTCAGCATATATCCAACCAGAGTCAAGAGAAACAACATCGACCTCAAAACCTCCAATGCCTGGACCGAAGGAACTCTTCGAAGGAGTCGATCACAAGATTGATTTCACGCTGACAGAACCAAGTCACCTTAAGATCCGTAAGCCACAGATCACCTTTGAAGACCTTTCTGGTAACTCGTTCCAGACCATTGAGAGATACCAATCCATCATCCAAGTCTTGGTCAATTCAAATGGTATCAAGCTCAATGACTTTGCTTTTCTTAAACAGATCCGGGAGCAGATCGGCTACAGTGCCGACAAGAAGACCTTGAAGAATGACTTGCACTCTTTGATCAAACAGGGGAAAATACGTAAAGAAACTGTTGAAGTTTCCGATGAAGAATACGACCGAACAGTTGCACACCAAATTATTGTTCTCTGTGGAACATCAAAGGAAGCCATTGATGATTTCACAAGCTCTCTCGATGTATCGAAGCCTAAGAAACCGCCTAGAGACTTCCAAGTGCTCAATGATGTCAACTTGGAATACTTTGACGAGACCTTTGACTATGACAAGGTACAGGAGAGGAAAGCTGAAGCTGCCGCCATTGCCTCCGCTAAGGCTGCTGAAGAATCACACAAGGCAAAGGCTGACAAGGCTGATAAGATCAGAAAGAGACGCGAAGCCATCGCTGCTATAAAAAGTTCTTCCAGGAGACAGATTTCTAAGGCTGTCAACCGTGAGAAAAAGCTCTCTTCTAGACTATTGAAGTCGTTAAAGAAGGGAATCACCAACCCAGATACAGCTCCTATTGTCCATAGAAAGAGACAGCCTAAGCCAAAGACCAACGGAACCGGCACTATCAACAGAAGACGGACAACCAAGACACTCACTCCCCAGGAATCCAACACATTGTTCAAATCTGTGGTCATATGTAAGACCATCAACAAATCTGAAATTCTATGGGATAAGATAGCTGAATTGATCACTGAAAAGGAACCTTCGTATCTCCGTCGAGTTTGGCCTCGTGTCAGAACCATGATGGGACCAACCGGGGTAGTGAAAGCCACCAGAACTTTGAAAAAGTTGATCTTGAAGAACATCAGAGCCGGTCTTATCACAGACGAAGCTGTGTTAAATCTTGATGACAACTTGGGTAAGTTGGTCAATTTATGGGAGGACTCAGATAACGCCGTCGTGGACTTGAATGAGATTGAGAATTATGACAATGATGAGGAAGGAATCAACGATCAGCTGAACAGTTACTTGAACGAGAAATTGTATGTCGATTTGAAGGAAAACCACCTCAGATTGAAGTTGTTGAAGAACCCAAGAACTTATAAAGCAGATCTTTCGTCTATGATCAAGAGAGAATATCACCTAGCCAACCAAGCCTTCATTTACAACGACGATTCCGATGATGATGAAGAGCACATAATAGATGGGCCTGTTGAAAAAGAGAGGCAACAACAAGTTCAAGAGCAGGGACAAGAGTGGGAAGCGACTATCGAGCAAGAAGGAGAGCAACAAAAGGAACAACCAAACACCAAAGCTGAAAAGACCCTCACTTCTTCTGATAGGGCTGATTTTTTGGAAAGCATTACAGCTGAGCAGACTGAGGTGAGAAAGATCATTCTCTCAATTGTTCTTGGTGGTGGCAACTTCAGTCTGGAGAGGCTTGATATTTTGGAGAGATTCCCTAAAACCACTATCGATGAGGTGTTTTACTACATGGCTAAGAGCAAGGAAATCTTTTTATCAACTGAAGACAACAAGGTTCATATTGGTGAAAGACTTTCGAAAGCACTTTCAAGCCCTCTGGAAGCGTTAGACTTCACACGCATCCACATGTTTCAGGCCTTACTTAAGGACTTGTTCGCTATCAAGAAAGGATTATTGTTGAGCCCTATCTATCATGATGCCCTAATGGTTCCAATGATCGAAATGTTTTCAACGGGCTCTTTGAATTTGACTCGTATCGATCATTATAAGAGAGAGTTATTCGAAGGATACGAAGCCAGGGCTCTTGACAAAACTTACCTCCAATCCGACATTGTTGTTCTACCAAGTAAGACTTCTGCCAATGCGATTCAATCACGCAGAACAAGGTCCATCCCTATTCCAAACGAGGGCACTGCATGCAGCTATATTTGGATTGATCTGAAAGGCGAGATCATCAGAGAGGTCTGGATGAAGTTAGTGAGACTTGCACTAGTTCACATTATCTTCCACCCAGGGGTTCCAAAAGCTGTGGTATTTGACTTGAAGTTCAAGACAATTCTTTTGGATTTCAAGCACTTTGAAGTGATTCTCCAGTGGATGATTGACTCTGGAATAGTTGAATCCAAGGAAGAAGACGGGCTTTGGGTTACCGATCAGTACTACGAAAGCCTCTGAAGTTCTATGTATTGTATTAATAGTGTGTACCAAGAAATACAGTATTTAAATCAGAAAAATAAACCATACATTAATGTACACCTTCGTAGCTATAAATTGGTCTTTTATTTTTTTTTACAACAAACAAACCAAATAAAGAAGTAAAGGCTCTGGTCAATATATTTACAAGAATGTAGCGTATTTAGTGCTAGTATGGAGCAGAAATCTTGTTTCTCTATTGTTGTTGGGCTGATTGTAGACCATTGACAACCTTGATGTTGACATCTAAGAAAGAGTTAACACATCCCTTTAAACATGACTCTTCAGCAGAGGAGAGCTGTGAGTCTTGAAGGTTCTGGACACATTGTTTGAAACAAAGATCTGTGAATTGATGGATGGATGATTGAACCTTGGTCTTGGAGTTCTCAGATTCGATAAATTCAACAAGTTCTTGCTTGGAGGAATCGTCTAATTGAGAGAGAAGCTGTTGATTTAATGAGGCCATGTTTGACAGATCGATATGGGTATTTAACGGACTTAGATAAGAAATAAATGAAAATAAGAATGATACCAGTTTTTATTTTAATCATGAGTCTAATTTCCCATTTCCCACTGTATAAAATGGTTTTGATTTTCGACAGAGCCACCGTTCATTAAAATGTCCGGGTGTCTTTCTTGTTCACCATCAAAACAATGACAGACACTGTGCAGGTACAACTTACAACAACGTTTAATATTACTAATCAAATTTAAGGCCATCTGTATAGTGTAACATTATCAGTAACATGACTCTACTTTGGGGCAACCTGGTCCAGTTGCTGTAAATTTGATAAAGTGGTTTGTTTAGACTTCTGTATACAAGATCTATGAATGTTGATTAAGAAGGGCACCCGTCCAAGTATACTCAAACAGTCTCATCTTCAGATATATCACTTGTTATCTTTACTCATTTGCTATTTCTTTCTACCGTGTGGAATTTTTCTCTAGTCTTCTTCTGTATCTATACTGATATCTCTATATTACTTTTATTTCTGATTTCCTTGCCGTGCTGTCCTCAGATCCCTACCGCTAGTTCTAACAGTACATACCCAATTGGAAATTTCCTTTCAATAGGTTCACAGAAAATTATTTGGATCTCGTTACAACTTACAACCAACACAGACTGACTGATACAATGAATAGATATAGATATATAGACAGGTAGATTATCCTGCATATTTTTTTCTGTGCATTTAATATGTATTACTAATAAATAATTATATGTGTCACAAATGGCAATTTTCCAAAATTGTTTGATAAATTAACTCTTCTCGAGACCTTCTAATTACTAACTATATTCTTGATTATTCTATCTCAACATACTCGCTGGATTCAATAAAAGATGAAATGATAATGTTTGAGGTACGATGTCGGAGTTAATACGGCTTTAGGAAGTTGTATGGACGATAATCCCGAATCGCACATCAATGAACCTTTCAGGATAGGATTTACTGGTTATGAGAATAACAT